>PVKS010013982.1:0-49487 GCA_004027875.1 Aplodontia rufa | reverse complement strand
TATAAATCTACTCTGACATCAGAATTAAGCTGCAGTGTCCAGTCTTTCTGGGTTTCTGGTCTGCCAGCTAACCCTGCGGATTTTGAACTTGTCACCACTCACAGTAGAATGGGCCAGTTAGTTTCTTAAAATAAATTCCTCTCCCTCTCTCAATCTCTCCCTCCCTTCTTCTGTCTCTCTCTTTCTATACCCCCCACACCCTATTAATCTTATTTCTCTAAAGAAATTTAACTAACACAAGGAATAAAGTAATTCAAAGTGTGCTTTGAAAAGCTACACATAAAATTAAAGTCTGTTTTTAAAGAGTAGACAGATACATAGCTTTATGCAAGATGGCTTCATAGAGCTATTGTTTTCTTTAGTGTCACAGCTAACCACCTTACTCATCTTATCATAGTCGAAGACAGTCAACATTAAAATATATGCCAGACTAGCTCTTAGCTTGAGTTGGTAAATATAACTATGTTCGATGAGGGTATTTTTGCTGTTGTTGTTGTTTCTATAAGAAATTCAAAACTTCATCCTTTGAGTGTTTGTCTGGTTCTGTTGGTTGTGCTGGACAGGGACTGAGGACTGGGGCCATCTCTGCCATTCTCCCGTGTTGTGGACAATAGCCACCTGTTAATCTGGTGCTTTTCACAAACACTCAATCACACATGCTGAGCACATTCACCCTTGACTCACTTCCCAGTGCCTCCAACCCCACACACGTACACACACGTATACACTCCTTATACAGTGTTCAAGGAAATAGCTCTGCTCCACTTTCTGCCCTCTTCATTACAGTGGCCATAGGAAGCTTTCTGGTTTTCGCCTTTGTGGCTGGAAGAGCTGCAGGCTGTGTGCAGGTGACTGCAGTTAGGATGAGAGGCCCTACATGGAAATACAATAAAAGCAGCTGCCTGGCACCAACTGCAGTGGAAAGGCAGCTGCTTTCTCCACAGTGAGGTGGAGCGATGCTCACTCCCGGGCAGCAGTTGTTACTCCAGTAATAACTACCCGGGCTAATCCCCCTTCATCTTCCCAATTATTTGGAGAACAAAAGGAAAATGGCCGAGTTCCTCCCTAAATCAAGGACACACATAATGAATTTCCTTCTTTGAATGGTTCATTCCTCAAGATAGGCAACATGCTCAGCTCTAAAAGAAAGGAACTTACACTTGACGAATAGCAGCTACCTGTGCTTGGGAAAGAAGAGATGGCACCATACATATTTTTTTGAATGGAGTAATTGTGGTCATTAATTTATGAGTGGACTCATCTCACATTGCTTTTCCATAGATTTCACACTATTATGCTTTATGATTCTTTTTGTTTTTCCAGTGCAGCAAAATGAAGCGCATGCTAGGAAACTGCTTTACCACTAAGCTACATCCTCAGCTCTGCAAGGAATCTTCACATTTAGGACCTTAGGCAGAGACACTATCATCCTTTCATACTTTCAAAATTTTTAAGATTTAGTGTTCCCTTTGGAAACAAAACACATCAAATGCTGGCTTTTCATACTGCATAATTGTTTTCATTTGATGTTATATTTAGAAACCTCCTATGAGGAAGAAGTAACATGAAGGGAATTATTAAGAGATAAATGTTCAAAGACCAACTCTCATATATTCCCCACCCTGGTGGTTATGTGAAACACAAGTTATTATCACCTCTCCAGGCTAAGGGAATAACAGGAAATGGGCATAGAAAAGAGTGACCAAGGTCTGTAGAGGTGAGTGTTCAGAAAATGTTCATCTTAGCTCCTGGAATCTTAAAGGAGGAATTTCATTAAGTAAAAGCAACCTTTCAGTATTCCCTAGACTAAACTGTGAAACATTTTTGAAAAGCATAAAATCCTTATTTATGGTAGGAATGTTTGAAATTCAAAAGATAAATGCCGTTCGGAATGCAAGCATGTTCTAGGTATCTAATATGTAATGGGACACAGCTGTAATAACAGCCACTGAACCAGGGGCCTCTCTATATCATGTCATTAGTTGACTTGTTATAAGCCGATCTTGTAGCCCTTTTTATAAGGGCCACTGGGGTAAAAAATAAATATATCATGTACTGACCATCTGTGGTTCTGTCACAAAGCACCACTCAGATCAAATTTCACACTGTATCTTAGGCTATACATAACACCCTTTAAAAATCTTTAAAAACGGTTTGTAGCAGAAAGTATATATTAGAAACTCAAAGGTCTTTATTTCCAAAGGGCAAAGGATATGAGAAGACCTGGGCTGTACCTTGGGTGACACTAAGGGCAACTGTTTTAGTACTTTCTTTTGAACTCAAAATCTATGTGAACTCTAGATAAGATCTTTCTTACCTGGATATTTTCTATGTGAGATGTAAACTAAGAGAAATAGTGCCAAGTGCTCAAACCTGACTTAGTGAGTTTCCATAATTGTGAATCAGCATTTATGTACATATATTTATCAGCATCAATTCCTGTCTGAGCCAGTTCTTTTATTTTTAATAAATCTATGTAGTCATTTGAAAAGTTATTGCTTCATTTTTTCATTGGTCAGATAATAAACAATAGATCTTTCTTCGAAAAGATCTTGAGAACTGAATTTGAGATAAGAAATTCTACAAGTCATAAAATATTTCAGTAAAAATCTATAAATCTATATAATGAAATGATGATAATAAACATGAGTATAGTTATAAAAGGCTTAATTTCATATAAAGGGTAAGGGTGATGGGAAAGAATCCAGATAGGAGGCATTTTTAATAATCTAGAGATGACATGGTGCATCTGGGAGGTGGCAATGGATTGGGTTAGAAGTGGTCAGATTCTGAAGGTGTGTTTTACAGAATGTGCTGGTGGAGTAAATGCAAGGTTTGAGAGAAAGTGAAGAGATGGATGACTTCAACAGCTGTCATCTCAATTTTCCCAATGACTGCAAAGATGGCATTGCCCTTACCTGAAAAGATAATCTGGCAGTTACTGATGCCATATTGACCCACCAGCAAGGTAGTATTGGTAGGAAGCCATGTATTACTGACAGTGCTCCAAGTGCACCCTTGCTGGTTGATGAAAGAATCTTATGTTTTACATGGACATATATTTATCATATAATTACTCATTTTTTCTAGTGGTATTAATTTTCTAACTATAGGAGTAAACATTTGTAAAATATATTATAGGACAAAGAATAAGACTTAATTTATGTATATTGTTAGGTTGTAAGGTGATATCTAGATGAAGCAAAATTTATCAATAAATGAATTTTGAATGAAAGCAGCAAGGTATTTACCAAAATTTGGGAAGTACCAGTATACTGGAAAGACATGGATTTAAATTTTTCTCATAAATGGAGCTAGTTAGATAAATGGGGCACTAGTTAACTACCTTCTTGAAAACAATTTCTTCTCCCATGCCTAAGAGTAATAATACCTACATTAGAGGGTGGAGTTAGGGCTTAGTAATAGCTATAAAATGCCCAGTATGGTGTTTGAAAATACCTGGTATTTCACACTTTTTTGCTGCATTAAATAATAAACATTTTGATTTTGTGCTCACTCAATAGATCCTTAGACTACTAGGATAATCCAAAGATATGTATAAATGAATATGTAGTATCGAGTGCCCAAAAGATTATCTGAATCCAAAATGTCTACTAACAGTGGAGAAATGTTTATGTGAATGTATGTAATAATTTTAAAAAAGCTTTCTATGCTATTTAAAAATTATGCCAATAGCTGTGTAAATAGCAGTATCACATGTGAAATATACATTAAATTTTAGAAACTCCTGAAGTATTTTCTAAGAAAACAGCTAAACACTCACTTGGCAACAATATTGTACATGAAAATCAGCCTAGGTAAAAATGGTGAATGATTCCTTTATATCTAGTTTCTCTTCTTTGGTAGATTCCTACTTTTGAAACTCAATTCAATAGTTTTTTTTTTCTTTTGCTTTTAATACAGAAAATGAGAAATATTTTAAATTTTACAAATAGGTAGCATTTGGAATTTTCTAACAAATATTAGCAGACAGGAGGACTTACTACTCTGTCATATCAGTGCTGAATTATGGCTTTGTTAATCATAAGCATTATAATTCATTATTACAATGATTATTCTTCACATTTCTAAAATTTCAACAATTTATCTCAAATGAAGAATAACTTTCATGATAATCACTATTAATTATGTTTTAGGTGCTTTCTCATTTTCTATACTTCATATTGTAACATATTGTTAACAGTCTACAATTTTTTACATAAATAGCATATTTTGTTCTATATAAATAACAGAAAGCTTCCTAGACTTTCAGGTAGAGTAGAGGATAAATAAGGCCAGAAAAATGTGGAGAATTTCACTAGATAACTGTAAATATCTGTTTTCATGTTATTACTAAAGATCCCATATTTTACCTTATTGCTTTCTACAAACCAAATACACTCAGTTTGAGAGACATTAAACAATACATGCAACTATCATTTAAGTTGTATATAACTTAAAACATTTCATATACTTCCCTTCTCCCTCTTTGAAGATCTTTGGGATGCAAAAACTACATGTTACACATGATAGTATAAACAAGTGATACCTATCATATGCAATAGGTAGGTTTTGTTTCTAGCATTTAGGAAAGGAAAAATTAAGAGAAAATATTATACATGATTTGGTATTATCTGTAAATTCAAAATAAATCTGTTTCATTGGGTGACTTCATTGAGCTGTTGGTGCTTGTTGAAGTCTCTTGGCAGCTGGCCTTGCCTGCCTTTTCATGGCCAAACCAATCAATTTCATGCTGGGTTCTTAAGGCCTTTGAGATCTCCTGGACTAAGGGTTGCTTGAGGATAGCAACCACATCTTAATCATCCTTGTGCCCACACTGCAGCTAGCATAATAACTAGCTCAATCTAAGCGCTCATTCAGTGATCAGCTAACAGAAAAAAATATTAAGATTAATCAAGTATGTTATGTATTGCTGAGGAAAACCAGGATTTATCCAAAAGTAATTTTGATCTTTGAGAGTGTATTTGTTGCTAAATGTTGTGTATGTTCATTAAAGATATTAATTACCAAGTACTGATCACTTCATTAGTAGGTAGGATCATATGAGTACTATACACACATTCGTTCTTTTCTTCACAACATCACAATGTAGATGTTACCAATATTAAGCAAATTAGATGGTTAAGAATAAAACTACACAAGTTTAAATAATTGAAAACAGAGGCTTTCCTCTCTCAGTACTGTTAGGATTCAGAAACTTTTGAGAACTTTACTCTTTAGACTTGGAATTCCTAACGTATAAAGTCATACACACACACACACACACACACACACACACACATATATATGCACAAAGATACAAACATACATAAAAAATGAGAGGTTGTAATATCTTGCTTTTCCCCAGCTGCTTTATATTAGGATTTTAATAAAGACATTTATCTTACATGTATACAAATAAGAATTTATGAAAAATAGCTCAGAATGAAAAAAAATCTCAAGTAAGATTGATGAGATTCATTTTTAAAACTTTTCAGAAATAAAATTTCAAATTAAAGCATGTTATTCTACCATACTGATTCAAATAAAAAAGTAAGTATGTGAGGTTTTAGAAAGGTCCTTTACTAGGAGTTAATGGGACAGTAGACAATGTATGTCAGATATCAACTACAAAAATCCTTTTGAAAACATTTTAGTAGAAAGGAAATAAAATAGGCTTTATTGGATGAAACTGATATAATGTTGCTTCCTGGCATGCTGCTAAATCTGCATAAATAACTGTAGCATGTTCTCCTCTCTAGAAGATATACCCACGATTACCCTCCATAGGTTAACTAGTTTAAATGAGTTCTGTCCTTCTCATTCAAAAAATATGATGAATCAAACAAATAGAAGTTTATGAGATACAATGTTTTATTACAAAGTTTGTGGTGGAACATGGCTATTTTTCAAAGGCATTTAAATTTTTCCCTTCCTAGAAATAGAGTAAATTTACTATAATGTACTTAAAAATAACAATAACAATGATTGACAATCTAATGATTAAAGTAAAAATTTAGCATTTCCTATGTAATTGAAAAGGTTTTGCCTCCTGCTACAACCTGTTCTATGGTAAATGTATATTATTTTAAGTCTTTTTCTAGATTTATTCTTATAATATTATTTTTTCATCTGTTTTCTTCCTACAGCTTTGATCATTACTTTAATCTCTGCAGATATCTTTATCTTGATTACCCCTTATTTGTTTTATTAAATCCTTTATGTTTTGTGTGAACTTGGGAAATCTCAGAAGTATGGACCAATGCATCCAACTTCCTATGAATAGTTTCTATTCAATCTTCTCAGGGGCACTTCACTGTGACACAATGACGATGTAAAGACACACATGTGTGTAGGCATTGTAATGATCAAAGCAAGAATTACCTATTAGAATGTTGTCACATATCGCACATATAAATTAAATTTTTAAAAATATTAGGGGAAAATCATCAAAAAGTAAGATGTTTGGAGCTTGCTTTTGCATGTTTTAATATTTTTCATATCTTCTTAATCTTAAAAATGAATATTTATTTTTCTCCAGACATGGCAATATTACCAGTCGAATAACTTATTTAATCCTCTCATTTTATTTAGTCCTCATAACCATCTGTGTGTGGTATTTATTATTGTGTTCATTTTAAAATGGAATAAACGTTCCAGTAAGTTTAGTCCAATAACTGCACAAGTTCATGTTTAAACAAAATTGGGATGGAATGTATAAATAAATCAAATTTTAAAATGCAAAAAAATTCACCTCACTATTAAGTGGGAATACATGGATTTATAACTGGACTTTTATTCTGCTCTTTCACTGTAGCTTTCAAATAACTATTTTCTTCCAGTCATATTTGTTTCAGTTATAAGTAAATGATGGATCGTTTCTCCATGAGTCTGTGATACATTCACATTAACTACTTTCCCTAGAATATGCAACTGGAAGAAAACTTAGAAGTGATCAGTCCCATTGGAAACTATAACTGAACTATTCTGAGGCCCAAATCAAACAGTAGGAACACAGATGAAAATTTTCCTTTTTTTTTCTTATGAAATATGACTTATTTTATTTTTTCTTTTTCTTTTTTAATTTATTTTATTAGTGCATTATGGCTGTACATAATGATGGGATTTTTTGTCACATATTCATAGATGCTCATAACACAGCAATACCATTTGGTCAATATCAACGCCCCCTCTACTTTCCTCCTCCTCTCCCCCAATCTTTTTGGGGTAAAGATAGATAAACTCATGTATTAGAACCATAGAACAAAAATGCAGTATGTCAAAATTTAAATGAGATATAGTTGCAAGATACTGCGTAAGATATTTGAATAAGTTATACTGCTTGCCTCTACAAAAACGTGAATGTTTAATCCTATTGTCAAATTATTGAAAAAAAAACAAGGGATGGTAGAAAAGGAGGAGAAGGGGAAATGTTGGAACTGAGACAAAGCAAGATACATTCCAAGCATTTATAAGTATGTCACTGTATATACTATAGTCATGAATATTAAAAATGTTCTTCATAAGTTTCTGAATTATGTCACTGTACTTGGGTATTTTACAATAATTTGCTTTTTGACACAATCTGTAATTCTTCCCACCTACTCAGTCCCACAGTTGCCCTTTGAATCTATTTTTTGAACTACATGTGACCAATAGTAGAATTTTTCTTTTCTATTGGCTCATTATAATTAACTTTGCTTCTTGTAAATAATGAAAGGCCATAAGAGATTATTTCTGGATGATAACCAATTCTCAAGAGAAATGCTTTTAAATTAACTTTCAATAATATAAATAAAATCTTTCAAAGCTACCTTAAAAGTTTGAGAATCATTTTGTCCAGTGTTGGCAATATATAAATTAATTCAGATTTTGAGTTCTTATCAGCACCATTCAAATTATCTGAAATCTTAATTTTTTTAAAAAATCACATAATCTGTGTGTCAAGAAGTCAAGATTTTACATTAACGTATCTTTATATATTTCGTTTTTCAGCTTTACTTGATTTTGTGTAAAGCTTCTCCTTTATGAGCCATAGTATTATGGTTTGAATATGGGTAGTGTCTCCCAAAGGTCCATATATAAATGTGGAGTCACCAGGGTACCAGCATTAAGAGGTCCTATAGACCCTTATGATGTTGGGCCTACCAGGAAAACCTGAGGTTACTGAGGACATACTCTTGAAGGTGTTTGTGGGACCTTTGTCTCTCTCTCTCTCTCTCTCTCTCTTCCTCTCTGCTTCCTGACTGGAGATATGATATCTTTCTCTGACACACTCCTGGCGTGATGTGCTGCCATTACCAAAGGCCCAAACCAATAAGTCAGGATGATCTTGAATTTAAACTCCAGAACAGCAAGTCAAAATAAATCTTTTTCCTTTAGAAGAGGCCAGTGCCAGTTATTTCATTTTGTTTAAGCACAGAAAATCATTTCCTTCTAAGTACTTGGCATTTATTCAGTTTCTCAATTATTTGTATGTAATGCAATTATTACCTAAGGGTTATATTTAATATGGGTAGTGAATATATAAAAGATAAGTTATGATGTTTATTGTGTTTTCAGAATAAAGCTGTTCAGATTGGGAAAAATAGGAAGGAGAAAGATATCTGTAGAATAAATATTATTTTGTTCTTGAAAGAATTCAGTTAAGATAAAATGAATTAGCACTCAATGGCTGTTCTTTTCTTAATCTTTCCATACTGCAATTAACATCATTTGTCCTCCTCTAGCAGGTTAGTGACATTCTTTTATTTATGAACATCCTTTAGGAGAAGGTAAGAGCTAAACATACAGCTCCAACACATGTATGTTCCATTAATTAGAATTTTATTGTAAGGTTCAAAAATGAAGACTAAACAAAAATTCACTTTAGATTCTGGAAGCTCCAAAACTGTCCTCCTTTGCTTGTTTTGTTGTGACTATAAGCTCGTAAAAAAGATTTTGAATAGCTATCATATATTGAAGAGCAATATATGACTTTACTTTTGTGTGGCTGCCTGCTCATTTTGTAGGTAGATAATGTACCTCCATGCCAGAGTGTGATGGCTGAAAGGCATCATTAATGTATTAAATGATGCAACATACTTCTGGGACACTGTGACACATCAGTGCAGAGTAATAGTCTCAGATACACAGGTCTCTGCCTAGATTCAAAATGGAAAAGCAGAAGCTAAATTATCATACCAGCAAAATGCACTGTGAAAATTATAATGGATATATTCACTGGCATTCTCTTGGCCAGATTCAGATCTCACTTACTTGGTGAGAGAAATAAAAGCTTAAAATTTCAGTTCCCAGGATTTACTAATCACTGAAACAAGGAGGTGAAGAAAACATGAGAGTGCATTATTGGAGTCTCAAGATCTCTAGTAGTTTGTGGGTGATTTTAACTATGTTTTAACCTTCTGATTTGCAGCTCATGTGTTATAAAATGCTTTCCTTCATGTTCTGAACTAATTCATGCTCATACTTCTGGTATCTAATTTCTTCCAGGGAGCATAATTTCATAGGAAAATATACCTCTATAGGGGCTACAGAAATAACGTGACCCTAGCGTAACAGCAGATCAAGCTGAACACCTTTTCTAGTTTTATTTTGAAATGTTGCTATTTCAGAAATGCTAAAGCATTGATGGCTGTCTTTGACTTGAGGTGTCCTCTGTCATGTCTATTTATTTATGCTACTTCAAATTTCCCAGGATGAAGAGATAATATATTTCAGAATAAGGAATAGAAAACATTTAGAAATATCTGCTTATCAATGCAAAAAATCACAGTAAATTTTACTCTTAATCAAACACTTTATTGTAAAAAGTTGTGTGCTGTATATTCAAGATTTATTAAAATATCTATCTACTTCTTCCACTAACGAATGTTCATTTGTGCAGTCAGTCAGTGAAATAGCAGGCCACAAAATTGTGGATGGAAAAGGTTCCAAAAATAATCTATATGAAGTGAAATATCACATGCTATCCCCTTAATATGTACAGTTTTTGTGTACCAGTTAAAAATAAATTTAAAATATTTTTAAATTGGCAAAAAATGGTGCTGATTGATTAAATTATATTAGTAACAAAGTTCTGAATTATAGTCACAGAATGACTAAAAGTAAATTAAAGAAAATTATTATTTGATTTCTAGTTCCCTCCTTTCATGTTATGGACAGTAATTTTTGACCAGAAGAAAGGAAGGGGTTTGTCTTTGATCATCTAGTGAATGATAGAGGTCATTCTGTCTAAAGCCAAGGAAAGGAATGCTTTCATTACATTGAATTGTCTCTAAGATGCTATCCTTCTTTGTATGAATAAATGATCCTTCCATAGGAAATCTAAATAAAATTAAGTCACGTCATCTTTGTTTAAAATGATAACATATTATTTGATGATAATTTTTAATAGAGTGGCCACTGTGAAATTCCTATAGTTAATATTAAGCACATGGGAGTTCATGTCATTTGTGTCCCATTCTTGTTTATATTTTGAATCTGACCTGAATTTATACAAACATATTTATTTATTCATTTTTATGGAGGGGAACTATATTTCAAATAAGAACTGAAGTGAAGTGGACATCAATTTACTTTTTTTGTAAATTTTTTTATTTTATTAAGAAATCTTTTTGTTAAACAATCAAAGAAGCTTCTGAAGAAATAGTATTATATATATATATATATATATATATATATATATATATATATATATAAATTCTGAAAATTAGATTTATCCCCAAGAGCCCCCCCAATTACTCACCCTTATTCCTCTCCCCACTCCTGCCTAATACATCTCTACAAATGCCTTAGGTAGTATGACATTACACCTTATCTGGATTTAAAACATGATAATAGACCTCCTTTCTCAATTTGTTTTTGCAACAAGGAGATTGGTGCAACATGTGAGAAAAGTTGGCTAATACCTGCTGATGAAATCCTAGTACAGAGCAATCTCAATGTCTTGATTTTGATAGATGCATTGCAATTATGTAAGTTCTTTTTTGTTTGTTTATTTGTTTTAAAGAGAGAGGGACAGTGACAGAGAAATAATTTATTTCATTTAGTTTTCAATATGGCTTTCACTGCTCAGACACTTCATTGTGTATGTGGTGCTGGGGTTCGAACCAGTATACTAGCCAGGCAAGCACCATAATCAATGAGCCACAAATCCAGTCCCAGCATGTCAGTTTTTTAAAAGAAATTTTCACTGAAGTGTTTAGAAGAAAAGGGGCATGGTATCTTTAAGTCATTCAGAAATAACTAGTATCTAGTAATAAAGAGAGATGGACGATAGTTTGATAAAGCAAGTGCGAAATATGTCAATTTGGGAAAATTCTAGATGAAGATATAAAGGTATAATGTGTGCTGTTACACTATATTGTGATATTTTCATACACGTGAGCAAATAAAAATGTATGATGTAAATCACACACGTGTATAAACTTTTATTAACGGGATTTTTTTTTTTAAAGGAGAGTTTAGATCACTGGAAGGACTCCCAGCCAGAGCAGCCCTGCTCAGGAGCAATCAGGCAGGAGGAAGAAATCAAATGGATAAGAATAGGAAGAAGGGAGGAAGTCAAACTATCCTTTTCCTGATGACATGATCCTATATCTGGAAGATCCAAAAAACTCTATCAGAAAACTGCTAGAGCTAATAAATAGTTTTGGCAAAGTAGCAGGCTACAAGATCAACACTCATAAATAAATAACTTTCCTATATGCCAACAATAATGGGGAAGAGGAAGGAATTAGAAAATTGGTCCCATTAACACTATTCTTTAAAGAATAAAATACTTGGGAATTAATCTAACAAGAGAAGTAAAATACCTCTACAATGAAAACTATCAAACACTGAAAACAGAAACTGAAGAAGATCTGAGAAGATGGAAAGATATTCTGTGCTCTTGGTTAGGCAGAATTAATATAATAAAAATGGTGATTCTGCCAAAAGCACTATACGGATTTAATGCACTCCCTATCAAGATTCTAATATCATTCTTTACAGATATAGAAAAAGCAATTCTCAGCAAGAACAAGAGGAAACCCAGAATAGCCAAAACATTACTAAGCAAGAAAGATGAAACAGGTGGTTTTGGAATACCAGATCTAAAATTATACTATAGAGCTGTAGTATTAAAAACAGCATGGTACTGGTATCAAAATAAGAATGAAGACCAATGGAATAGAATAGAAGACTCTGAGACAAACCCACAAATCTTTATGCATCTGATCATTGACAAAAGGGGTCAAAATATAACATTGAGGAGAGACAGCCTATTCAACAAATGGTGCTAGACAAACTGGACAGACATTTGCAAAAAAAAATTCAAATTAGATTCTTATTTCTCATCTTGCACAAAAATCAAATGGACCAAGGAATTAGGAATTAAACCAGCTACCATACAACTGCTAGAAGAAAAAATTAGGACCAACACACCAGTATATGGGAGTTAGCAAAGACTTTCTCAACAAAACTCCTAATGTGAAAAAATTACAGTTAGAAATCAATGAATGGGATGCCATTAAACTTAAAAGTTTCTGTACAGCCAAGGAAACTGTCAAAACAATTGGGAGAAAACCTACAGAATGGGAGAGAATCATGGCCTGTGATCCCTCTGACAGGGGACTAATATGCAAAATTTACAAAGAACTCAAAAAACTCAATAATAAAAACACAAACAATCCAATCAATAAATGGGCCAGAGAGCTAATCAGAAACTTCTCAACAGAGGACATTGAGCAAGCCAATGAATACATGAGAAAGTGTACTAAATCACTGGCAATCAGAGAAATGCAAATCAAAACTACCTTAGGTTTTCACCTCACTCCAGTCAGACTGGCAAAGATGAAGAATACAAATAATAACAAATGCTGAAGGGGTTGTGGGGAGATAGGAAAACTAGCACACTGTTGGTAGAATTGCAACCTGGTCCAGCTGCTCTGAAAAGCAGTGTGGAGACTCCTCAAAAAACTAGGGATGGATCTACCATATGACCCAGCTATCCCTCTTCTGGGTATTTTCCCAGAGGAGTTAGAATAAGCACATTACAATGACACAGCAAAATCCATGTTCGTAGCAGCTCAGTTTACAATAGCTAAATTATGGTATCAATCCAGATGTCCCTGGATGAATGAATCAAAAAATTCTTATATATATCTACACACACACACACACACACACACACACACACAGAGTGGTGTTCTACTCAGTTATTAGAAACAATGGTATTGCATCTATTGAAGGTAAATGGTTGGCATTGGAAGAAATCTTGCTAAGTGAAGTTAGCCAAATACAGAGTCAAGGGTCAAATGGTATCCCTCATTTGTGGAGGCTGGACCTAAACCCAGGCTTGGGAGTAAAGTAGACAAACTCATGTGTTAGATCCATAGAACAAAAAATGCAAAATGTTAATATTTATGAGATACAGTTGCAAGATACTTCATAAGATATTTGAATAAGCTATGTTGCATACCTGTACAAAAACATAAATGCTTAATCCTTTTGTCAAATATTTTGAACAATGATATGAAGGGAAGAGAAGGGGAAATGTTGGAACTGAGATAAAGCAAGGTACATTCCAAGCAGTTATATCACTGTACATACTGTAGCCATATATATAAAAATGTTCTTCATAGGTATAAGAATTATGTCACTGCATTTGGGATTTTAGGAACAATATACCACCCAGAAGAAAGGCAATTGATCAGGGGATGGGAAGAAGGAGGTTGAGGGGTGTGTGTAGGGGGATATTGAACAAATTGTATTGCTGATTTGTGTGCATCTAGGAACATGTGACAACTAATCCCATCATTATCCAAAACTATAATGCACTAATAAAATATATATATATATATGTGTGTATATATGGGTATATATATGCATGTGTATGTGTGTATATATATATGTGTGTGTATATGTATGTATATATATATATGTGTATATATGTATATGTGTGTGTGTGTGTGTATATGTGTGTGTTTGAGTGTATTTATATATGTCTGAAGAAGTGCTAGGGATGTGACTCAAAAAAATAAAAATCCAAAAGGAGAGTTCAATTCACACTGGAATAGTGCTCAGGTGGGTATAGTATTTATAAAAGTGTTAGGAGTTAAAATAGAATTTTAAGAAAAATGAGAAATGTGCTCCCCTATAGCAAAAATTTCAAAGGGAAAGAAGGGAAGACAATATTCATGTGATATAAGGGATAGATATCCCAGAACCTAAAGAACAGAGAAATATTTCTTTTGATTAATATGCATTAAAAGAAACAGAGTGACCTTTACTTAAGTTTAAACATAAAGTTATTTGTCTGTTTAACTACAGGATTCCAAGACAACAAGTAAGAAGAGTGGTAGTAAGAGAACTTCAATTTCAATGATCTAGAATCCATGTAAAAAGGTCAACAATTTCTAAAGCTTATTTTTAATTGTATTTATGACTCAAAAACTATATAATACTATTTTAGAGTTGAAAATAATAATTTCAGATAATACTAATACTCATTTATCCAATGATGTCACATGCCTATTTCATTCTTTAATTGTAATTCAGTCACTCAGTTCCTAAGAATTGACCCAGTTCCTGCTCCTATCAAGATCAAAACTTGTAAAACATGCATTGTATCAGGGTGCTCTTCCATGCACAAGGTTTTCTTCATTCAATATCCCACCATTTAACTTTCAATTGGTGTCGTCTTCCTTGCCCATCCAGCCTGATTTTCTTTTATCCCTCACCAGGAACCATCTCCTCTTCCCAGTCTATTCTTCGTATTTTTGTAGGAAACTCAGATCTAAGAATTTGACATACACACATTCTTTTTTCTTTAAACCTGTCTTAATTATTTCTATTTTGCAAAATACATCTTGTCTGCCCTCTGAAAGTTTTCCATAAAATCCTCAAACTATCACTTCTTCATTTATTTAATTATATTCTGCTTTGTACAAACTTGATTCATTCAAATTTAAAAATCTATATTTGGATTGTGAATTCCTGCAAGCCTCGGAACATAAAATATATGAACATACAAGAAGCTCTCCAGTGCATCGTTTAACTGTTAACCTCTTTTCCAAAAATGTCAGTGAAAGGAAGTGCTGAGCAGTATGATGGTTGAATTTAAATTAGTGTATTTTAGTTCTCACTTTTGTCATAGAATCTTGCTATATAATTAAGGGAGTATTATTATGATACATGAAATTATTTATTTGTAAATATTATATCTAGGAAGTTTAAATTTGCAAACTAAATATGGAGAAGAAGGTAGGAGACTTCAAACAATTCCAAAGAAAAATGACTAGTATGTGAGAACTTCTTAAATGTACATAGCACCAGTTTTAAAATCAGTTTAGCTGGAGAAAATGGTAGTGTCATTAGCACAGAGAAAAACAAATTAGGAGAAAAAGAGATTTGAAACACTGGAAGGAACAAACAGGCAAAAGAAGGAAATTAAAGGGCTATGTAAGAAAGAAAAAAGTCTGGTTATCTCTGCTGATGACATGATCCTATATCTAGAAGATCCCAAGAACTCCACCAGAAGACTTCTAGATCTGCTAAATAAATTCAGCAAAGCAGAAGGATACAAGATCAACATTCACACATCAATAGCATTCATATACTCCAATAGTGGTTCTGCAGAAAATGAAATCAGGAAAACTATCCCATTCACAATAACATTAGAAACAAAACAAAACAAAAAACTTGGGGAACTTACTCTAACCAAGAAGGTGAAAAACCTTTACTATGAAAATTATAGAAGAACACTGAAGAAAGCAATTGAAAACAACTTTAGATGATAGAAGACTTCCATGTTTTTGGGTAGACAGAATTAATATTCTCAAAATGGTCACCCTACCAAAAATGTTATACAAACTCAATATAATTCACATCAAAACACCAAAGATATTCTTCATAGAACAGCAACAACAACAGCAAAAAACTTACTAAAATTAATTTGGAAGAATAAAATACCCTGAATAGCCAAAGAATCTCAAGAAATGTGCATGTTAATTAGTACTACAGAGATAATGTAACAAATATAGATGATACTGGCACCTAAACAGATATGAAGAACAATGGAACAGAAGACAAAGACAAACTGACATACTTACAGCCATCTGATATGTGACAAAGGTGCCAAAAACATACATTGGAGAAAAGACGGCCTTTTTAACAAATGGTGCTAGGAAACTGGACAGCAATATGTAGAAAAATGAAACTAGATCCCCATCTCTCACCCTACACGAAAATCAAATCAAAAGGTATCAAAGACTTAAGAATTAGATCAGAAAACCTACAACAGCTAAAAGAAAACATAGGGTCAACACTTTAACATATTGGTACAGGCACAATTTCCTTAACAAGACCCCCAAAGCACAAGAAATAAAATGAAGAATCAAGAAGAGATGCCATCAAGTAAAAAAGCTGTAGAGCAAAGGAAATGATAAAGATGGACTGAAAGAGACTAAATTAAATTCTGTGCCTTGTTGATTCTATGAAAATGAACTCAACTCCTCTGTACTATTATAATGCACCAATAAAAGAAAAACAAACACATTTAGCTTTCGGATGATTCATTCAGCTTATGCAATCATTTAATTCTGAAAAATTCACAATCTCATATATACATACATATATATATGGACATTCGTATCTCTGATAGGAGAGTAATACAGAAGAATCTAGAAACTGAGGTGTGAGCAATGTGGGGGTAACTATTGTTTACGATAAAATGCATATCATATTGTTACTTTATACAGATTTATGATTATACCATAACTCAACTCCTTAATAAAAAGAAATACTAAAAAGAAAAGAATGCCTTTTGTAGTCCTATAAGTACAAATGGGACAACTGCCACACTCATAAAATTTACATTTTCGCTGATAATTGTATTCAATTAAACCTAGAGGTAAAACTAAAGAGTTATTACTGGTTTTCAGGATAGGACCTGATATAGAGTGAGAGAAGAAATCAGACTGCAGGAGTGGAAAGGAGGGAGTATGAATGAGAAAACCAAAGGAAAAGCAAAGATTTAAAAAAATATAAGATTCCAAATTTGGGAAAATATGATGAAGTAATAAAAAAGCAGTCAATCAATCTGTAATGTGCACACACACTCTCATGTGCATATTACCACTGACTTATTTGTGTCTTTCTAGGATGAAGAAAAACCTTGGAAGAAAAGATGAAAAGAAATGGACCAAAGGGTACTTACTAGAGATACTAGAAGAGAAGGCGATTTGCTCAAGGGTCAGTATATTTATTAAAGAGCCCAAAATCAATGGGAGTTAGCAATCACAGATGGGAGAAATTAGATTTAGAGAAGAGGGAGACAGAATTTTATTTTCTCAAAGTCTATGGTCTTAGAATGTGAGGAAGGAAAAATCAACTGTGAAGAATATAGGAGTAAAGTATGGGGTTAGGTCCTGGATGGGTGGAAATGGTGAGACATCTTTTGCACAATACTCCTGAGAAGCCCTATGATAGTGACTGAGCATCAAGGTCTAAGTTTATTGTGGATCCATTGGTTATAATAGATTATCCAAGAAAGGCCCCATCTCTTGAGCAGTGTTTCTTTTCTCAGCTTCATGACATGAATTACAAGATGGCAGAAAAGAGCAGGACAGTAGGAATCAAAAGCTCAAAACTTTGGAAAAGAGAGGGATCAAGGGAAGATACTTTAACTATGTCAGATCCATTTATGACAGACCCATAGCCAACATTATCCTCAATGGAGAAAAACTGAAAGCATTTCCACTGAATTCAGGTACGAGACAAGGCTGTCCGCTATCCCCACTCTTGTTCAACATAGTCCTTGAAACCCTTGCCAGAGCATCAGGCAAGACAAGGAAATCAAAGGTATTCGTATAGGAAAAGAGGAAGTTAAGTTATCACTCTTCGCTGACGACATGATTCTATTCCTAGAAGACCCATTAACATCGGCCAGAAAACTCCTAGAGCTTATAGGAGATTTTAGCAAAGTAGCTGACTACAAGATCAACTCCAGCAAATCACTAGCGTTTCTTTACTCCAGCAACAAATCCACAGATGAAGTTGGATTTGGAAAACAAAGCAGGAGTGTGGACAACTGATGAAATATTGGAAAATTTTCAGTTTGTCCAGAAGTTAAATGGGGGCATTTGGGAACTTCAAAATTCTTTAAATTCTTTGTTAGTGTCTCTTTGACTAGGTTGAAATTATTATTCTCTATAGGATAGTGAAAATGGAAAGATTCAATTATGATGGTAGAGAATAAGCAGAGATGGATATTTCACTAATAGCATGATTCCTTCTGGAACTGAAAGGCAAAAATACCTATTCTAAGGAAAAACAGAAAACAAAAACTACAGCAAAACGTAGCCTTTTACTCCAAGTTATAACTTGGGAGATGTTGGCTTTGCACTCTAATTCTTTTGCATTGTATCTGACTGGTGGATTGATGGATGCAATCTTTCTGTGGAAGCCATGCTTCTATCATGCCAAACACACTCTGGGCAAGTATTGAAAGCTGAGAACTAATATCCGAATTACAACATAATCCTCTACAATTTAGAAGGAACCTTATCGTATGGTCATCGCAAAGCTTTTACAATGTAATCAAGAAAAGAATCAACAAACTCAATCTCACAAACTAAATTAAAAGGGACACATTCACGTTTGCTCTTTATATCCTTGTCAAAGATAGCCCAGGAGGAATGTAACCACTGTGACATCGAATCTGTCACAGCCATATCCTTCCAATGGTAGGGAGGTTATTTTTCAAGGCTACCAGTCCATTAACCTTCACAAGAACAAGTAAAATGCCAAAGAAACACTCCTAATAGAAATGGCATTGCTTCTAATCCTGCTTGTATATCTTACCCTGGGGATTTGAAGACAGGGGCAATAAAAAGAAAAGGTATCTCCCCAGGCACACAAAATAATACAAATACCCTGAAATAAATACATCAAATATCTGGTGGTATTTATTATAGATAAATTTATCATAGATAAATTTGTGATTTCTTTTAAAATGGAAGTGGGATTGGGGTAACAGGGATCATTCACGCTGAATCTCTGTCATGCTGTGATTTGTAACTGGGAGGACCAAAGCATCGACCCCATTTATTTTTTAAGGTCTTGGCCTGCTCTTGGATGCCACTTTACCTAGATTCATTCACTGTATGTATTTGGAGCTATTAGTTTCCTAATAAATGCATTGTCAGAAAGTCAGAGGGGAATGATAAGATAGAAAATAAGGAGCTCTTACTTGTTTTTATACATCTCTGTTTGACTTGAGAGATAATTACAACCCAGATTGATGTTCTTATTTTAAGCAAGGTAGTAAATCAGCTGGAAATGTAGGGTTTGGGAAAACCATTTGCCATATCATTATAATTTGTTGAAATTCCTGTGTACTCTGTATATGGGAAGCCACAAATCAGGACTGATGTTTGAATATGGACTTTCACAGGGGTTATATTCAAGTATCTATCTAAAGACACAGAAGGGACAGGGACTTTTCAAGAGGGAGAGGTGCTAGTGCAGGGCTCTAGAGTCCCTCTTAAGCCAACAGTTAAGTTTTTGGTTGCTGTGTTATAGGGAGGAACTGAGATAGTGAGTTCAGGGCACTATTCAACATATTTGAGAAATTAAGTACTATGGATGCATGTTTAAACTCACCTGCAGAAGTAGATAGGACCACTTCTTATTGCATAAACACAGTTCAAAATATTAATGAACAGAATCCTGCCACTGCGTATGTGTGGACTATTCTGTGGATGACATATATTATGCGTCATTGCTCATTGAGTTAACCTTGAGCCAGTCAAGTGAGAGAAACATACTGTGATGAGTATTTGGTTTATCATTTGGCTGCTAGAAGGTCTCTTCCGGCAGACTGAAGAACTTAGTCTCTATGTTTTCTCTCTGTCTGCAGCCATGAGGACAAATTCTGAAAAAGGGCAATCCCCAATGGAGTCCAGAGGGACTTCCATAATTTAAGCTAAATGTCTATGAAAAGCCTAATTTATACTCAACCTGAAACTCCAGCTCAGAGGTGAGCCCATATGGGAGCCGATAAAACAACCTGTGGCTCTAATGAAAAGATTCTCAGATGTCATCCTTTCTCTTTCTCTTTCTCACCTCCTCTGCACTGCCTTTTTGGCTCCGTTCTACGATTATGTGTGAATAATACAATTGTATCTTCAAATTGAACGCTTGGAATACACCTCTGTGCATGACGTATGGTAGAAAAAATTATGAACGACAAATACCAGTTTAAATCTGCACAAGCTGTAGTGATTACAATAGAAAACTGTTTATGACTCATTCATCAAAGCTATCAATATTGAAAGATCATTTTCACATCTCAAAGGAACGTAATTTGTATGCAAATTTTCATCCACATGTATATTTGAAGTAATAACAACAAAAACCTCATAAATAAAAATCCATAAGTAATCTACATAGAGGATTAAAGAGAGATTGAAAGAATGCAGTTTACCAGCAGTAAAGACAGGAGAAAAGTTCAGGATGTAAGATAAAAAAATGTAAGAAGTCTGTATGTTTCTTTAATTTTTCTCTTTGATATTAACGAGATTGGCTTATGAGCAGCTAATAAAGCATTTTTTAAATTTGTAGAAAAGTGTCATTGCAAAACATGGTTAGTGAAATCATCTTATATACCTGGAATGTGGTTAAACATCACATTTGCTTTACTCCAAGATCACTTTTCACTGTTCTTTTTATCACTCCTTATTTTGAATTTATTAGCATAGAACTTATCTATTAAATAAAGTTGATGCAGTTTACTATTTTTAACTAAGCAGAGATAAGAACTATAATATTTTAGACTTCTTAGGAGCATTAAGTAACTGAATATATAAAATTCCACATGTAAATAAAATAAACACATTTATAGTTTTAAATATGCTACACAACCTTTTTGAATCATAGGTTCAATAACTAAGCTTTTCAGAAATTTAAAAATATTCCAAGGAACCCTACCACTACTATCTCAGTGGAAGCAAGAGCATAAACTAGTTTTAAGGTCACCTAACAATATGGTTTATTCTCAATTAAAGAATTAAATTGAATTATTGAATGTACTGTAACTGTCTAAATATGAAAGAGAAAATTTGGGGTTCTTTCAAATCTTTTTCCATTGTCCCTGCCAGCCCCTGCTTGGTTTGATGTGGCAAGAGTCAGAAGCATCCACATGTACTCACCAGCCTGATTAGTTGTAATGCTGACTGCAGCAAACTGTCTTGGTGAGGAGCTCAGCTTCGACACCCCATTGACAGCATCAATCTCAAAGGTGTAGTTAGTGTGTGCCAGGAGATCTGTCACTGTCACTGTGGTGTTGGTGAGTCCGAACTGTCGAGGGAGGAAGCGGACATTTGGGCTGCATGGCTCACACTGTTTCACATTCCACCCACATTTTTTACATATGATGTTGAAGGTAACATCTTTCCGGCCTCCTGTGTCCAGGGGCCAGCTCCAGTCCAGGATAACGGAGGTCTCGTTTATGTTAGAGATAACATTTCTAGGTGCGGATGGAGGTCCTGCAAAGTAGTTCAACAAAGATTAATGAGCCTCACTTCTGTTTTCTACTACAAGGGAAAGAGATAATTTACAATGGAACTGAAAGAGGTAAATAACCATCCTGTCTTTATTGTCTACTTTTAATTCATCCTTAGAGGATCCCTGAGATTATGGACACATGAATTCAAGAGCACTGTCCTCCCCAAGCTACTAGCGGGGGAGTTTGGAGTCAAGGCTGAGGATGCATTCACAATGTCCAGCAAAGGAATTTACCACTAAATTCAGTACCCTTGTGAATAGTTATGAAAACTTTAGTATTACTTTTATAAATCTTAGGTTTTTTTCCCTATGACCTAGTGACCAAAAGAGAACAAGAGGGAATAGAAATGTAAAAACATAAATCCCCTGCCTATAACCTCCCCTATCCTGTCAAATGTAATGCAAGATCTTATAACAAGATGCAGAAAATTTTCTTTCTTTCTGGGGGTCACATTGCAGGAAGTACTTTAGAAACTAATTCATTCTGTGTGATAAATGTTGCATTTGGGGTGAGCCAAGCATGGAGAGTGAAGCAGAGAAAGCTTTTAATTTGCACATGGGTAACGGAAAAGAATGGGCAAATGCTTTAAACACAAAAGAAAAACCAAACAGAACAGAAACAAGAAGAAAAAACCAAATCAAACATGGAGGCATGGGTTGCAGCAAAACTACTCACGGGTACAAGCCATGGATGGAGGGTCTTTGTCTGCTCGGAAGTAATTATTCTCACACCTGCAGTTCACTGAACCATCTTCCTGAGTAGAACTGTGAGGTGGGCATTTGGCGCACTTCATATTACCATCCGAAGCCTTGTAGAAGCCTGGTCGACAAGCTAGAAACAAAATAACTCATTTAGAGTTCTGCGATCATTTTGTAAAGGTGTTTTGAAAATAAATAAAACATTTCAGTATACGAGGGCACAGATTCACTATGAATAAAAATAAATTTTCTTCCTCCCCTAATTTACAGAAGCAAATAATATGACCATGTGTAGTTATTCCACATACACATTTGAATTTGCACCAAATGTTAAGGAAAAAACCCCACAAGATTTAGATTATTTTGGCACCAGAGTATGATGAAATTTCCAGCCTGTGTTTTCACAGCTTTACTTGGCATTGCACTATTTGTGGAGAAAATAAAGCAAAACCATGTCACTGTGTAGTCATTCTCTTTTTTTAAACACAATACAATGTGTATAATATGTGCACTGCAGTTAGCAGTATATTACATATTGAATTGTTTTCTAATTGCTGTGTGTACAAATTTGCCCCCAAAATTGTAAAAAAAAAAAAAATTGGCTTCCCGTACAGTTTAGGACTCTTCACACATGATTTTCTACCTCAACAGTGTTGTTCCTTAACTTCTATAGCAATGACCTACAATAAAGATGGTCACATATTCCCTCGTTCATTCATATCTGAAATACTTAATGAAGTACAGTTTCTATTTAAATCAATGCACTTGTGGATGGTTCCCCGATGAATAATCCTCTACTAACTCTGTGTTATCTTCTTTCTTTCTGGCCATATCTCTGCACAGCATGGTTTGTGTAAGCCCAATGGGTTGGTTACCAAGCATTGATACCATTTAGTATTCACCATCTATTTGCTGCTTTTACAGAACTATGCCTCAATGAAATTACTTTTGCTAGTCAGATAGAAAATCCAAAGTTCTGTACTTTTTCAATTGATTTAATTTCACTGTGCATTAAGAGTTGAAATCATTATGAAATCCTCACATTAGCTCTAAATTTCTTTGAAGAAGGATTCAAATTCAGGATTCAACATTTAAGTTTCCTGAATATCATTTTTGAGAATTAATAATTTCTTAAATTTCATTGCTACTCTGAGATTTGAAGGTTTATAGACCTATGTGCAGAAGAGGTCCTAAAAATTGTCATCAAATTCCAGAATCTTCTTCTATGAACATTCATACTGTGAATAAAGTGTTATTTGTATTCAATGAAGCCATGTTTGGACAAAGTGTAACTGTTTTAGCCACTAAACACATATTGGAAAGTAGTATACATACTACTATACCTTCTTATTGAAAGATTCCTGAAATAAAACATGGGAAATATGCTGCCAAGATAAATTACTAACAGTAATAACATGAAATGATAGCAATCATCCACTGAGACTTGCAGTTTTCTAGTTCCTACCAAGAATGGGCTGTTCTAAGATCATTTTTCAATATAACAAATAACTTTTGGTGTCTCTTTGAGATCCACTCCAATTCTTTTGCCCTAACCATACATGGATGAGGATTATAAACTTTTTAGCATTGTCCTTAAAAACTGCTTCAAAATGTCCATTCTTGTCTCATACACTATTGCCTCCGGGGGAAATGATATAAAGTACATAAACAAACTGTGTACTTAACTTCTGGTTTCAATTTAGTTCATCACTGAGTGCCTTAAAATTTGCAAAAGGGCATTGCTGAGTCTTTAAAAACTGAAGTTGCAGGGCTCCAACATACTTTGCTTTTTGTTTGCTTGTAAGTTTATCTTCTTGTTTTTGTTTGAGGCTTTTATGGTTTAAACATTTGGCATAAAGGTATTTGCTAAACAATCACTTTTTGTTAATATTAGAAATGGCTATATGATACATGTAAGTAGACAAGACAGTCACATAATCATTTCTTAACTACAGCACAACTTTATCAGGATGCATAATACCTTGAATATAGCTTTATTTAATAAAACTAGAAATTAATAACATGAGTCCAACTAATACCTATACTTTATTTAAATTAGGGCTAAATAATAACCTTAGAGATGATAATGCCAAACGTAGGTAGGCACACGGACAGACCACTTGACAAATGTTTGTCAGGTATCTGCTCTTGTTCAGGTTCTTTGACAGCCATACAGATAAAAGTAGCTCTAATTCAATCCATTCCAAAAAGACTCCTGGAATAGGAAATGGGCAGCCGGCTTTTAACAGACCACACTGAGCAAGTGTTCCATTCTGACTGTAATTGGAACAGACTCCATAGAAGGAATGATATTTGAAAGAGACCATGAAAAGAGAGTAGGAGGCGATCAGTAAGAATCTTATATAAAAACACATGGAGATCTATATGAAAGGACAAACTATCATGTAGAGAAATATGGCATGGCAAGCACCTTTGGTTATGTACCCAATGTCAAAACCCTGATTCCTGCTTGCTAATAGAATTTCAGTTCTGTTCATAATAGTACCTCAATAAGTTCTACCTTACTCAGATTCTATTGCATTTGGAATGAATGACCAAAATTGTAACTGAAAACGATGACCAAAGAAATGGGAGCAGAAATCTGATTGAAGTCATTGATATATCTTTTTTGTTTCTGAAAGAGACGGACAAATATAACTAATGTTACTTTTTACATGATTCCAATTTTGATAAAGATTATGGTTCAAATTGCAGCCATTTACATGTGGCAATGAGTTACAGGCCAAGAAAACCAAAGGGATGTGCACAGTGGGCTTGATGATCCAGAAAGTGTCTGTATGAAGATTTCTTATAATGTCAGAAAGGTAGCACACCACCTCTTGAAGTCACTGACACCAAAACTGTTCTTTTACTGGCAGCGGAAAATATTCTAAGGTGATGTATACAGAAAAACAGAGAATTAACTTAAGATGACATAATTGAATAGAATCAAAGCCTTAATGAAGAGTTTTTATAAAGATCCTTAGAAATAATATTGGGGTGTGTGTGTGTATATGTGTGTGTGTGGATGTCTGTGTGTGTGATGTTAAACCTGGGACACTGAAGTCCAGAATGTTGGGACACATAGTTGAGGACAGACTTCATCTGTTATCATACCTGATAGCTAACTGATAGGTTTCAACCACCACACAACTGATAGGCATTTGATTTTAGATATATGTATATATATATATGCTATATTCTGTAATATCCTAATTTTTAAAGATGTCTCTATTCCTTTTGAAGGACTTTCATATGTATCATCTAAATTGTATATGAGGACAATTCTATTAAAATGATCAAAATTGATATTAGTCAGCTTATTTTATAGTTAAGACAACTGGCACATAAAGAGAGTTATATGTAAAGTTTGAACAAGCAATAGATTTTTTCTGCTTTTCATTTTATATAAATTATTTGTTGAAAGAAAAATGTTCTAAAAATATTTTCCCTTCCTATTCTAAACCATTTACATAGCATTGAGTAGTAATCATCTCTAATTCTTAAATTTAAGAAAATGTGCACAATTTTGTCATCCAGTCCTAGTAAGAATCCAATTGTGCACATCTTTACCCTTGATTTCCTATATATTTGATGTCTAATATGGGCAGTTGAACAGGTATAGTGTTTGTTGGAAGGGCAGAGGGAATTTGACACACTGTAACTTGGAAGTACACAAGTAAATTCTCCCTTTTTCATTTCAAAAATGTCATTGGCATCAAAACACATATGAAGACTAATAGAATAGAATGGAAGACACAGACAAACCCATGTAGAAATGGTAATCTGATGTTCTGCAAAAGTGTCAAAATATGCATTGGAGTAAAGAGAGCCTTTTTAACAAATGGTGCTGGGAAAACTGGATGTTGATATGTAGGAGAGTAAAACTATATTCCTAACTCTCACCCTCTGCAAAAGTCATCTCAAAGTGCATCAAAGACACAGAAATTAGACTAGAAACTTGGCAACTGCTAGAATAAACCATAGATTCCACAAACCTACATATTGACACAGGCACCAACTTCCTTAGCAGGACTTCTAAAATGCAAGAATTGAAATCAAGAATCATTAAGTGACATGCCATCAATTTAAAAAGCTTCTATATAGGAAAGGAAATAATAAAGAGCAGGAAGAGAGAGTACACAAAGTGGGAAAAGACTTTTGCCAACTTCTCCTTTGATAGGACATTAATATTGAAAATACATAAAGAACAACAATAACACTCCCCCCAAATAACCTAATAATAAATGGGCAAAAGAATTAAACAGACATTTCTCAAAAGAAGAAATACGAATGACCAAAAAATATGTGAAAATATGTTCAACATCTTTAATAATCAGGAAAATTCAAATCAAAACTACACTGAGATTCCATCTCACTCCAGTTACAATGGCAAGAATCAATAATACAAACAGTAATAAATGCTGGTTAGGATGTGGGGGAAAAGGTACACTCACAAATTGATGGTGGGACTATAAATTACTATGACCACTCAAGAAAGCTATATGAAGATTCCTCAAAAAACTAAGAACAGAAGCACTGTATGACCCAGCTGTCCCATCCCTCAGTATTTATCCTGAAGAGCTAAAATCAGCATACTATAATGATAGAGGCACATAAATGATTATAGTAGTGCAATTCACAATAGTAAAGTTATGGGACTAGCCCAGGAGCCCTTCAACAGATGAATGGATAAAGAAAATGTAGTCAATATACATAATGGAATTTTACTCAGCCATAAAGAAGAATGAAATTATGGCATTTGTTGGTAAAGGATTGAACTGGAGAACATCATAATAGGTGAAACAAGCCAGACTCAGGAATTTAGGGTCAAATGTTTTCTCTTGTATGTGGAAGCAAGTCTAAATAAAGTGTGGGAATGAGTCTTAAGAAAACAGAAGGAAAATCACCCAAATATAAGAGGGGATAGAGGAGGTCAGAGGACGGACAGGAAAATACAGGAATGATGGAATAAAATTAAGCAAATTTTGCTATGTACATATATAAATATACAACAATAAATTTCACCTTTATGTATATCTATAAAGCACCCATGTAAAATCTGTAACACTTAGAAGGAATACCAGTAGGTAGAGGGAGAAGAATGGGGGGGGGGATAGGAGAGGGAAAGGGAAGGTATCATGAACTAAAGTGGAGTAAATTATATTCCATGCATGTATGATTGTATCCAATTGAGCCCCAATATTATGTATAACTATAAAACAAAACAAAAAACATAGGGTTGGCTCTGTGACTCAGTTGTTAGAGCACTTGCCTGGCATGCAAAAGGACCTGGGTTCAAACCTTAGCACCACATATACAACTAAGTGCTGAAGAATCAAAAACCAAATGAAAATATACTGAATAAAATTGATTCCCTTTCTCTCTCTCTCTCTCTCTCTCTCTCTCTCTCTCTCTCACACACACACACACACACACTTTCTCCCTCTTTCTTTAGAAAAAATTAAAACATAAGAAAGAAAATATCTCTAAACTCTCTACTGAAGCTAACAAATTTGAGAATGACTAAAGAATGCATTTCATTAATAAAAATCATTATTCTGGGAGGAACACTACAGACGTATGATGGAAATTTTTGATAAAACAAACTCACTTTCATATTTATTCCACAAATAAGTAGTCTCTCTATTTTGCAACAAATCAATATGTGGTTATGTACTTATTTATCTCTTATACATTCTTCATCCCTCAAAATGTCCTTAGGCAAGTACTGAGACTATATCTAAGGGGTACAAATATTTATGATTTATTATCTTTGCTTAGCAAAGACAAACAATGATTGCATTTTGAAAGCATCTGCTTTCTTTCCTTGAACTTAAAACTAGAGATATGATAATCTGAATTTTTTTTTCATTTATTTATTTTATATGTTAAAGTAGGTAGCACATATAAAAAGGAAAAATCAGAGTAAGAGTTGAAAGTATGTTGAACCAGCCTTGCATATCTGGAATGAAGCCAACTTGATTGTGATGGATTATCTTCTTGATGTGTTTTGAAATATGGTTTATTAGAACCTTATTAAGATTTTTACATCAATGTTCACCAAGGATATTGGTTTGCACTTTTCTTTTTTGCAATGTGTCTTTGTTGGGTTTTGGTATCAGTTATGATTGCCTCATAACAGTGTTTGGGAGTGTTCTCTCATTTTCAATTTATTGGAATAGCTTAATAAGGAGAGGTGTTAGCTCCTCCTCTTAGGTGTGGTAAAACTCATTAGGGAATCCGTCAGGTCCTGGGCTTTTCTTCTTTGGAAGGCTTTTAATTTGTATATGGATTTCAGTGCCTGTTATTGGACAGTTTAGGATTTCAATATCATCTTCCGTCAATTTTGGGAAGTTGTACGTGTCTAGAAATTTGTTCTTGTCTTCCATATTATCTAATTTAGAGGAATGTAGTTTTTCAAAATATGTTCTTATAATTTGTTGGATTTCTGTGGGGTCAGTGTGATTGTTCCCCATTCATTGGTGATTTTGTTGCTTTGTTTCATTTCCCCTCCTTCTTTTAGTGAGATGGGCTAGGGGTCTATCGAGTTTATTTATTTCTTGAAGAATCAGCTTTTTGTTTTGTCAATTCCTTTTATTATTTTTGTTGTTGTTGTTAATTCTTTTTTTTTTAAGAAGAATGGACAGTGAGTGAGAGAGAGAGGTTGTTGTTGTTAATAAGGTTCAAGAAAACCATATTAAAAAACACATCAAGAAGATAATTCACCACAATGAAGTTGGCTTCCTTCCAGATAGCAAAGCTGGTTCAACATATGCAAATCAATAAATGTGATTCATCACTTAAACAGAATTAAGGAAAAAACCATGTGATCATCTCTATTGATGGAGAAACAGTCTTTGAAAAAATTCAGCCCCCATTTATGGTCAAAGCTCTAGAGAAGTTAGGGATCAAAAGAACTTACCTTAACAATGTAAAGGCCATATATGACAAATCCTCAGCTAACATAATATTAAAAGGAGAAAAGCTTAAAGCATTTCCACTAAATTCAGTCTCACCACTTCTACTGAATACAGTTCTTGAGACCCTAGCAGGAGCAATCAGGCAAGAGAAGGAAATCAAAGGGATGAGAAAAGGGAGAGAGGAAGTCAAACTATACCTTTTTCCTGAGGATATGATCCTGTATCTGGAAGCCAAAAATCTCCACCGGAAAACTGCTTGAGCTTATAAACAGATACAGCAAAGTGGCAGTCTACAAGATCAACACCCATAAATCAATAGTTTTCTTATACACTAACGATAATAGGGCAGAAGAAGGTATCAGGAAATTGGCCCCATTCACAATATCCTCAAAAAGAATAGAACACTTGGGAATTAATCTAACAAGGGCAGTAAAAGTCCTCTTCAACAAAAAATATTGAATGAAGAAAGAAATTGAAGAACACCTGAGAAGATTGAAAGATATTCCATGTCCTTGGTTAGGCAGAATTAATATAATTAAAATGGTCATTCTGCCAAAAGCACTATATAGATTCAATGCAATCCCCATCAAGACACCAATGTCATTCTTTAGAGATATAGATAAAGCAATTTTCAAATTCATATGGAACAATAAGAAACCCAGAATAGACAAACAGTACTAAGCAAGAAAGACAAAACAGGTAGTTTTGCAATACCAGATCTGAAACTATAACATAGAGCTATAGTAACAAAAAACAGCATGGTACAGGTATCAAAATAGGAATGAAGACAAATGCAATAGAAGAGATGACTCTGAGACAAACCCACAAATCTTTAAACATCTGATATTTGACAAAGGGAGTCAAATACAACATTCCTGGAGGAATGTCAGCTTATCCATCAAATGGTGCTGGACAAAGTGGACAGGCATTTGCGGGAAGTTGAAATTAGATCCTTATCTCTCACCTTGCACAAAAGTCAAATGTAAACTGGATCTAGGAACTAGGAATTAAACCAGCTACTATACAATTGCTAGAAGAAAAGTTAGGACCAACACTCTGGCATTTGGGAGTAGGCAAGACTTTCTCAACAAGACTCCTGAAGTCAAAGATTTAAAGTAAAAAATCAATGAGTGGTATGCCATTAAACTGAAAAGCTTCTGCACAGCCAAGGAATTAGTCAAGATTGTCAAGAGACAACCTACAGAATGGAAGATAATCATGGCCCCATGATTCCTCCAACAGGGGACTAATATCTAAAATTTACAAAGATTTCAAAAAATTTAATACCAAAAACATAAACAATCCAATCATTAAATGGGCCAAAAAGCTAAATAGAAACTTCTCAACAGAGGAAATTGAGCAAGCCAATGAATAAATGAGAAAGTGCTTTAAATCACTAGTAATCAGAGAAATTCAAATCAAAGCTACATTAAGATTTCACTATATAAATCTAGTATCCAGAAACTATACACATTTTATATTATTTTGTTAAAAATTTGTATGGTTGTTCAAAAATAAAAATTAAAAAAAAAGATTTCACCTTACTCCAACCAGATTGGAAAGAATATAAACAATAACAGATGCTGTAGAGGATGTGGGGAGATAGGAACACTAGGACACTATTGGTTGAACTGCAGACTGGTACAGCCACTATGGAAAGCAGTGTGGAGAATCCTCAAAAAATTATGGATGGATCCACTGTATGACTCAACTATCGCTCTTTTGGGTATTTTCCCAAAAGAGCTAGACAGAATCACCACATTACAGTGATTACAGCAAAATCTATGTTCATAACAGCTTAGTTTACAGTAACTAAATTATGGAACCAATCCAGATGGCCCTCAATGGATGAATGGATCCAAAAATGTGATACACACACACACACACACACACACACACACACACAATGGAATTTTACTCAGCAATTAGAAACAATGATATTGCAGCCCTTGAAGATAAATGGACTGCAATGGAAGAAGTCATGCTGAGTGAAGTTAGTCAAATCGAGTCAAGGGTCGAATGCTTTCACTCATTTGTGGTGGCTGAAACTAAACCCAGGTTTGGGTGAAAGTAGTCCATCTTATGTATTAGACCCAGCAAAGGCATAGCAACACATAATCTAGGGAAACCATAGATACATAGGGAGCAACAGGGGAGGGAGGGATAATAGTGAGGTATCTAGGGAGATAATCAACAATGCAGTATACTCATTATCCCCCTGAGATTCCAAATAATACTTATGCAATCATTTATTTCTGGAAAATTCAGAATCTAAGCAATTATATTGCTTATAGGGGTGAAATGAAGAAGAATCAAGAGACTGGGGCATGGGCAATGTGGGGGTAATTCTGGTTTAAGAACATATGCATGTCATATTGTTACTTCATATGCTTTATGATTGTACAATACTCCTTAATATACATTTAAAAAAGAATTGAAAGTAGAATTGCTAATGTGTTTTCTTTCCTTTTTTTCTTCAAGAGAAGTGTAGAAAGATGAAAAAAACTAAGTTCACACAGTAATGAATCTTTTTTGTAAGAGAGAGAGAGGGAGAAAAAGAGTCAATTTTATTTATGTTTTCATCTGGTTTTTATTTTTCCAACACTTCGTTCTGTATGTGGTGCTGGGGTTCATGCTCAGGTCCTTAAGCATGCCAGGAAATCACTCTACAATTGAGCCACTCATCCAGAACTATAGTGATGAATCTTAAAATAAAAAGTTAAGGCTTCCCTGGTATAGACCTGACACTAAAGCAGTAATTAATTAACCTGATACCAAAGTAACAAAGTTCTGTTTTACATCTTCCCGTAGGTAATCCTTCATTAAAAGTTTTTGTCAGTCAAATACCAGTAAAAATTATTAATAGATTTCAACTCCAAGTTAGTTGATTAAATAGTTTACATACTTAAGTGGAGGGAAATTATTTGTGTTAATTTATTTATTGGTTTCAGAGGTGTTTTCTCCTACTGTGATAAGTGAGATTTTTAATCTAGTTAAGAATGACAGAAACTCTCTTCTTTGATTTTATAGTCATAAAACAATGTGGGATGATCTGTGAGTCTAAATTAATAACTGATACAATAGGAGGAAGGGCACCCCACTCTTCAAGCCCTACCTGATATCATTATGGATTTTCCAGGAATTGAACTTTTTCATTTAATGGTTGGATTCACTTCTATTTTATCTTCACACAATATTCCCTGATTTTTCAGGGTTTTTTTCCCCATTACTTCAAGTAAGTATATATATTGAGGAACAACCACTGGACTTGGATGGAGAAGATGCAGGTTTTGATCTACTTGTTTCTGCTAAATTGATATTCTCTCAAACTCAATGATCAGGGTTACACAGACTTTAATGAGGTGGTCAGGAAGGTGACTTCTTCTTCCATAAATAACTCCTACGTTCCATTTTTAGTAGCTATATATTCCCGTGTTAGATCCTGAGCAATAAGGACACAGAACTATTTCCTGTCAATTTTGCATGTCTTGCATCTATTCCGCCATCTAGCACTGAGCAGTTGATGAGATACATTTTTTTTTCAGTTTAAGATTAACTTGCAATCATTTTCTTCTGAGGACTTTAATTTCCTCATTAAAAAAAACTTATATTGACAAAATTGTAAAGATTCTTCAGGCTAGACACTTTAAAATATTAATACTTTGTGGCCTCAGATCTGTAAGATTGCTTACATTATCTAAGTAAAAGAGAAGGAGCAGGAGGAGAGGATGGGGGAGGTAAAACAGAGAATTTTCACATTTATCATTTCTGTCAGGATTAAAATTAGACATTTAAATTACAAAATCACAAGTAGTAATAAAACAAGACTATGAAGTCTTTCCTAACTTAAATACAGTTTAAAAAAAAATAACAACTGATTTGCTAGTGCTTCCCTATATCAGAGTAGTAGATATTCAAACACACATTAATTTTATGTTTAAATGTTATGAAAGATAAATCAACATCCAAAAACTTAATTCCCTGTACTTGCATCTTAAATAATTACATAAGAAGTTTATTTAATGCTATTCTTTCTACTTTGTACATTTTAGAGGAGAATAATTAGAAGTTTGGGAATCTTAAGGAAACTAGTAGAACTAAAAATCAAATTTGATGAAATTAAATAAAACGATATTATTTTTAATTTTTAAAATCTATTTTTTTCTCTTTTAATGACAAAGAAACATACTAAAAGCATAGCTTAAAAGACAGGGCATTTTCCCTTCTGTTAGTTTGCAGTGAGGATTTATTTGCCTTTTTCCTACTAATGTAGTTTTTAAACATTGAGTTAATGAAGTTATGCTTACTCATTTGTTGAGCATGTTGAAAAAAATATCAACATGGGCCACAGTGGAACGAATAGGATGAAGTCCTTGCCAAATGTTTATTGTCCATTGAAAAACACTAAAATATGGACGAAATAATAGAAGGAAGCCAAACTAATATCAATCTGCAGTGGGTGAACTGCAAATATTTTGGGAATCTGCTGATTCCATATTTTTGAAGAGAAAACAATCAAACAGGAACTAAACAGTATGGAGCCCATAGGTGGGTAGAATAACAGACATCCAGCTCAGAAAATAATAAAGGATCAAGAAACAGGTAGCATAACGAGCAGGACCTTTAGGGTGAATAATAATTATAGAAGAGCTTCAAGATGGAATTTTGGCCTCATTCCCAAGCACATAGCACACTTTTCCTCCTCCTCGTAATTGATGGGTCTGAGCTATGCTGATACAGAGAATGGGTAAAGTTACCATAGTGAAAGAAAAACAAATGCACTTAGTAAACCATGGTGGCTACTGTTGAAAGAAAGTAGACAGCCTTTCAATTGCAAAGTGAATTTTGTCTCCAGTTGACTAATGTGGTTGACTTTTAGAAGAAACATGGTCCTCATTAAGGGTTAAAAGGCTCATTTCAATTTGAATTAACTTTAAATTAAAATTAAAGCTGTTGGTAAATAGGGTCCTTTTAGTATTCAGAACTCACCTCTGTATACACAGGGCTATATTATGGATTCCCAGCCATAAACACAAACTAATGACCAGAACCAGCACTGACTAAACAGATGATTTCCTGGCCTTGCAGTTCCAGGCCTGACAGGGTCTATTTGCCAGTACAAGGTCAGAGGGATTGTTTATTCCCAAAATGAGCTGCACTCAAACAATCTTACAGGAACTCCATTCTTTGCCATCTGAATAGAGGTACAATGGTCTGAGGGAAGGCCTGGGCATTTCAATACACTGGAAGTGGCTCTGTTCACTCATTAAACCCTGCCTGCAATGCGCAGCATTTACAAAGTGATCAAGGGTTTCCTTCTTCTGTTCCTTCCAGTGTTCAGTAAAAAAGGCTTAAGGCAAAATGCCACCATACCATTAAACACAACAGAATCAATCACAATCTGGTATGGCTCAAAGATAGTTTAGTAATAAGACTTTATTGTGCTTCCCATTGTTCCATCAGATTGAGCAAGACAGGTGCCAGTAACACTGAAATGTGTCCAGTCCAGTGCGCCTTTACCACGAAAAGAAGGTCAAACCAGTCTCTGCTCCTAGGATTTCGCTTTTTATCAATATTTCTGTTGGCTACTTTCAATTGTGTGTCCTAAAAGGAACACTAGCAGAGTTTTTCTATTCTTCACTTTCAACACTTGGAGAATGAGATCCATTAATGAGAATATGTATGTAATGAGTAGGTAGTGAGAGAGAGTGAGGGATAGAGAAAAATGGTTTAATGAGATGCTGACAGGGTGAATGTCAAAATGCTCAGGACCCAAAAACTAAACTCAGTATTTAGTAAGAAAAAGCCTGGAGAAGCTTTTCAGAACAGAACCAGAAGTTTTCTTTAAACCATAAGAGCACTGGAGTTTCTCAGAAAGCTATCCCTAGGAGGAATCTTGGCGACCCTAAATCACTTCTATACATAGATTCCTCCTACCATGAATTATCATCCCCAACCTGTCATTGGAATCATAGTTACTGCAGAGTGGTCACAATCCAGTACTCCTCTTTATCATTTAATTTTAGAAGAACTGAATCAAGATCATTTATCAATCAGGATAGGAGTCTGGCAAACACGTTATGAAAACTTCAGAGACTAGAATTTCCAAAGGAACTATTGTGTATGATTGTACAAAGAACATTTAGGTGCTATGCATGTTCATCTGCACAGAGATATATATGACCAGTGATATTTTAACAGTGGAAAACAAGCAAAAATGAAATTCTTTAAATTTGAAAAATAGTGAAACACATGATGCTGTATTCACAGATGTGCATAAATACATGCTGTTTTCATAGTGTTAAGGTCTCACATGGCAAGATGTTCATAATATTATTACAGGAAAAGGGTGAAATAATATGTATTTAATCCCATTTTATTGCTTATCTGTATTTTTGAATTTATCAAATATTAGCATTATCACTTATCTAACCACAAAATTAAGAGGTATTAAAAATAAAATTATTGTACATATACAAAGAAAATAAGAACATTTTAGTTAATGACTATGTGTGTGTGATCTGAACTTTGAGTATATGTCATAAAGATCTAATATGCATAAAACTTAGATATCCATATCTCTTTTCCACTCTTTGTTTACACAAACACTCAGATCCACACACATACATATCACAGTATTTATTAGCTTCTCTATCATACTAAATTTTCTATTTCTTTTCTTTTCCTTTGAAAACATGCAACCTGGGAGGAAATTATGGTTGATGACAAATTTTGATATCCTGCTAATGCAAATTACATATTTTTGCTCTCAAGTAATTACATCCTCACTTGAGAAATTTATATGGAAAATAGCACAATTCTAAAATAGAGAAATTAAATGAAAACATATAAACATTGGAAAGCAGAAGAAAGACAGATGGAAGTATGTGAATTCTGCAAGACACAATGCAGAAATATTTGCTCTTTTACTTCTATTGCTGATTATCCTCTCTCCAAGAACACAGACTTAAGGAGTTTTGAGGAATGGTACCATCATTGAATTTTGTTAGAAGTTACTTAAATTGACTTTATTCTTTAGATGAATTTGTAGTAAGATTGTTTATTTATATTCTGAAAACGCTAACTCTTCAAATTTCAAATTTATGCTTTACTCTTTCATACAATCCTATAAATATTCTATTCCATTTTATGTTTTGAATTTTTAAAATGATCCATGCTATTATTAATTAAATGCTAATAAATTTAACTTATCATATGTCATTTATATGTTATTTATTTTATCATCACATAATATTATCAACTAGGAGATGTTTACCACTTTAAATTATTTAAAAGTATTTTAAAATTTCATGGCCAAATCATTTACAAGGTAACAGAAAAAAAAATGAGAATAGTAGGACTTCTTTTTTTTTTTTTCATTATTTTTGTGCTTATAGTAGGTTCTTGTTCCAAGGAAGAAGTGGGATTTCTATTTTATGATATTTTGAAATTCATCACCTAAATGTATCTGAACAAATTTCACAGGTGAAACATTCAGAAAACATCATAGATAAGTCCCAGTGGATTAGTAAAACCATTAGCTAATTGAGTCTTTTAAAAACCTTAAACCTATCATCTTTTTTAAAAGAGTAAAGAAAGATAAAATATATAAATGTATACAATAAGTATATATATATATAATTTTTGAATTTCATATAAAATTATTTCTATCTTATTCAAGAAAAAAATATCTTTTTCAATTTGCCTTTTATGGTTTTCAAAAAAAGAAAAAGGCTAGTGGGACTGGAAGAGTGGCTCAGTGGTTACAGTGCTTGCCTGGCATGCCCAAGCTCAAGGGTTCAAACCCCAGCACCACGTACATAACAAAGTGCCTGAGCATGGAAGGCCACATGAAAAACTAAATAAAAATTGATTGTCTTTCTCTCTCACACACACTGTCCCTCTCTCTTTACAAACAAACAAACAAAAAATCTTGTGTCTGTGAAGTTTCAAATTTGTATGTCTTCAATGGAAAATATCTCTTTTCCCCAATTAAAGTCCAAGGAAACTTTGTAATTACACTGAAGAATCTCATGGACAGGAACCATAGCAATATATAATAGTATTTAAGTTTATTTAGAAATAGAGTATCTCCAAACTTCTTTAAAATTCATTTTTAACTTATATATAAAAACATAAAATTACATATTTTAATTTGGTACCACATAATGTTCTGTTGTAGTATATATGGCATGTTTATATCAGTTTAAATATATCTATCTCTTCAAACATTATTCATTTTTTATGGCTAAAACTTTCAAAATCTTTTGACTATATACAGTGCATTAGCATAATCTATAGCCAACTGTGCAACAGTCCTTCAGAGCTTCTTTCTCCTATTTAGCTATAACTCAAAACTCACACCTTCTCCCCATTCTCCCTGCCCTCTGGTAACCACTATTCTACTCTCAGTTTCTATGAGATCAGCATCTTTAGATTCTACATAGGAATGAGATCACATAGTACTTGTCTTTCAGTATCTGGATTATTTTTAACATAATGATCTCTATGTTACCAAAAATGACAGGATGTCACTGTTTTTATGGCTGAATAGTATTCCACTGTATTTAACAACCATATTTTCTTTATTCATTCATCGGTTGATGGACACACAGCTAATTCCATTTCTTAGCTATTGTGGATAATGCTACAATGAGCATCAGAGTACAGAGGACTCTTTAAACATACTGATTTACTTTCTTTTGGATTTCAATATTCAAAGACTTTAAAATGCTCTTTGAACAGAATTTTATTTTCTAGAGGGCTAATTTCTATACATAGAGATAAGCAGTTTTTCTTCACATTTATGACCATATCTTCAGAGAACTTAACCTCCAATTTGGCAGATGCATTGCAATAAAAACATTAATAAAATCAAATTCATCTAGGAAGAGGAGAAACTTAATGAGCAGAAAGGAGAAAGATGAGAAAATATTATTAAAATGCATTGCTGATAGCTTGCAAACACCGAACATTCTTAAAGTATAAGTAACTGGGACACATAAGGAGTTTGGAACCATGAGCTGCAGTAGGAGGATGCGTACCATTTTCATTCATTCTATCTGGTCATTTCACATGACTACAGACTGGGTCATCTGATTCAGTTGCCATTCTAGAAGGAAGTAGATAAGAGGGAGAGAGAGGAGAGGCAGAATGGATTCCGATGTGTGTGCAAGAAACACATCTGGGGTATGCATGTGTTTATGTATGAGTACATGTGAGTTTTTCTAATTTCAGGGTGAGGACAGTTATGCATTCTTTGGCATTATTTTTAGAGCTTTTTTTTTTTTTTTTAAAGAGAGAAACAACTTTATTTAGTTTTTTCACATGGCCTTAGTTGCTCCAACACTGAGTTGTGTACGTGGTGCTGGGGTTTGAACCCCGGTCCTCGTGCTTGCCAGGCAAGCGCTGAAACCGCTGAGCCACCGCTCCAGCCCATTTTTAGAGCTTTTTTGATCAACTTGAGAAATCCATTTAAGATAACTGTTTAGCCCTGGAGTGGTTGCTCAGTGGTTATGCACTTGCTTGGAATGCACTAGGATGCGGGTTCAAACTCCAGCACCATGTACATAACAAAGTGTGTGAGGAACGAAAGCAACAAAACAAACTAAATAACAAAATAATTGATTCTGTCTTTCTCTCTCTCTCAGCGATCCTCTCTCTCTCTCTTTTTTAACATAACTGTTTATCTTCTTTTTATATTACCCATTTCAGAATTTAGATCTTGAATATGAAGTTGAGCGAGATGAAGGACTGGAGAGGGAAACTGAAGAGAGACTTCCTGAGATTGTCACATCTGATCCCAGCAGCACACATTCTGTTGCCTTTGAAATTTCAGATTATGTTATGCTGCTTGCTCCACCTTCTACAGTTCTGTCTAACTAGAAGGAACCGTTCTCATCTTCAGGTAATATAATAAGTACCATTTACTGAAAATCTACACCAAGCTTAGCACTGCATTTACGTTGTACCTCCTTACTTAATGTGCACTTGAGACTGGTATTATCTGTTTTGCTGAGGAAATGATTGAATCTTAAGCGTATTAAGTATATTGGCTGTTATACCCACTATTAAGTGTTGTAACCAGAAATTAAACTTATGTTTGTGGTTTTTCCAGACATAGATCATTATGCAATAAGTTACTTCTTTATTAAATTCAACTGGCAACTAATATGCAGCACTTAAAAGTAATCCAACATCATAAAAATAATTGAATAAATTTATAAGAGGTGTGAGTCTAAAGATATAGATACACGTTCCAACATTATTATGTATTTCAGTCATCTAGCCGTAAAGGGCTCTGATGGAGACAAATTTTAGCCATTAGGAGCAGGGAATGCTTAAATGGTGTGGGCCTGATGGAAAGGTATTTGTGGTTTGGATATCTTTGTGAGGGAATCTTCCTGCTTAGCTTAGAAATAATTGTCTACTTTCTCTCTGCTATCTGCTGAAACAAGGAACTTCGTTGTGTACAGGAAACACATTAATTGTTTCCATTCAAGTCTGAAATGACTACTACAGTCCTGCTTTATTGTTTAACATGGTAGACATGAAACACTCTCCAGTAACCAGGGAAACTAAAATATTCAACTTTATCTAGTATATAATTGACAGGTGATTTTTTTCTGACTAAAGCATAACACTACAGTGTTCTTAAAAGTATCTATTGAATAGTAATAATATCAGCAAAAATTTAAAAAATTAAAAATAAACAGTTTTTCCAAGACTTAGGCATAGATTTAAAGTCCTTCAGAAATGATTCCTAGGAAAGCCTTCAGCACTGCTGCCAACCTGTACTAGTCACACCATTGATATTATAGACAACAGATTTTAAAACTGAAGAGCATCTGTGTTAATTAAAACTGGAATCATACATCTAAATTGCCCTCAACACAACATAAGACAGCTGGAATCTGGACCATTTTTATTCTGGGGAGATCTTAATGTCTTAGTAATTGCAATTTATTTGGTGATATACAGTAGGGAACTATATCTAAAAAAGTAGATTTTTATGTCTAGGTAAGTTTATGTTCAGTTATATCTGGAACCATCTAATCTCATAGTCCAGTAACCTAAATGCATTCACATTTCACAATCCATATGCTTTTACTGGCCAGATAAAAATGTCAATTACCCCAAATTATTCTTTCCAACTGATGTGTTCTACCGCAATGATAATTAATACATCTTATAAGGCAATGCAGTTACCTATGTGTAAACTAAAACTGATGATATGATGTGTTAATAAAACACATTTTATACTTTAAAACCCAACTTTTAATATGTGACTGTGAGGTGATCATTGAAATAATGAACACTTTACCAGCAGCCTTTTGTCTCTGTATCTTTTACACATGCTACAATGATTGGCTTGTGCAAGACAACCAATGAGTTTTCTGGAAAATCAGGCATGGTGGCACATGCCTATAATCCCAGTAACTTGGGAGGCTGAGGCAGAACTGGAGTTCAAAGCAGGCTCAGCAACTTAGGCCCTATGCAAAAGGGATCCTGTCTCAAAAATAAATAAAAAGCTTTGGGGATATGTCTCAGTGGTTAAGTGCCCCTGTGTTAAATTCCAGATACAAAAGAAAAAAAGAATTTTTTTCAAAGAGTTGAAGCCTTTTCCATCTTTCTGTAGCAATTACACATTATCATATTTCCAATGTCTAAGTACTAGGCTCACCAAAACATAAGCATGTTAGTAGACACAGTTACCTTTTGAAGAACAGGTCTCCTATTATGAATAAGCCCAAGTTTTACAACATATTAATATGAAGAAAAATGAACATGTTTTTTAAAAAATTATGTGTTCTATTAGATGCTAAATATACAAATAATATGTGGACATTTTACTGTGATATATATATATATATTTGACATTAAGTATGTCATATTTTACACCTGGAAATAAAAGATACTCCACAATCTCTTCTAAATATCTGTTCAAAAATATCTTTAATTATGTCAAAACAAATATCTAGGAATAAAGAAAGCATAAGTTATATAAACTAACTAAAGAAACATTTTTTCCAAACTAAAAATTTTATTTTCAATTAGAAAATGAGTAAGGGAATTTCAAATTGAGTGATGTAATTATGGTATTTACACTGTCTAACCTTAAAAATGAGGACTGTCATTTTCTGTGATATGTTCAAACTACTGAACATACATCACATTTTATGTGATATGTAGAAGTTAAAGCAAAAAAATGGAAAGAGAATACTTGAGTGAAATCCTCTAGATAGGAAAGAATTAGAGAGTATACAAAAGTGAAAGAAATAGAACATAGCTGGAACAGAGAGGATGTGTGGGTCTTTAGTCTGGGGAGGCATGCAGACCAATCAGGCCATGAAATACCTTGGTAGTTTATGTTAAGGTCTTATTTTCCTACATTAAGTATTGACCAGCATCGTTGAAAGTTTTCATCGATAAGGTATAAAATAATCATATCTGCATTTCAAAGAGATATTCTTGATTTTAAGGTGCAAATGCATGAACCGAGTCAAAGATATGACTGAGAAAGAAGAAATAATCCAAATTAGAGATGATATGTCATATTGAGAAGTGATGATGGACATAGAGTTGCATTCAATTGAGAAATAATTTTTAGGTAATATTGATGGGTCTAGGAGTCAGAGTGGGTACAGAACACAAGGTAGAAGAAAGCACAAAGATCAGCATATTAAAAAGTTAGTCAAGGTGCAGTGATGGAGATATTAATTTACTTGATTGTTGGGTCAAGTAAATTATATAGCTAGCTAGATATTAGTAGTTATCTAATTATCATGCTGTATGTCAGAAATACACACTATTTTATTTATCTGTTATATCTCAAAAAAAACCTCAAAAAAGTAAATCTAGATAATTTCCCAGAAAAAAATGAAAAAAAAATGAATGAACTTCTGAAGTTTTTTGCGCAGTTGTGTACTATTCCTATTTCCTGAGTGTGGGAAGGAATGTTGCTGTGGTCTGGATCTAGAATGTTCCCTCAAAGTTGCTGTGTTGAGAGTTTGATCTCTAACTGGTGGTGTTATTTGGGAGTTGGAGGAGGTGGAGTCTAGTAGGTGAAAAGGGGTGACTAGGGGTCTGTGCCTCTGAAAGCTGAATTTTTTCCCCAGCCCCTTCCTCTCCTGCTGTGATATTCTGCCTCAGCACCAGCAAAGAAACAATGAAGCCAGTCAACCACGGGCTGAAACCACGGAAACTGAGCCAAAATAAATTTTTCCTCCTTTAAATTTACTTTCTCAGGTATTTCGTCTCTGCTACCTCAGCTAACTAACATAAATGAGTATGTAAGGAAGGACAGTGACGTTATATTCTAGATATGTTACACTCCCAACCGTTGATGCCAGGGAAACACTCTCTACAGTGAACTGTGCAATATTTAGAGTATTTTTACAAAATAATGAAAAAGAAAAACAAATTCAAATATTTTAAGTGAAAGAAAATGCTGCAATTGGTTTTCTTTCTCACATAGGTTTTTGTTTATGGACACCAAATTAAATTGGTCAGTGAAAATTCAGATTTTTCGCAAAAGCAAACATGATCAAGCCATGCATAGATTTCTATGTCAAAAGAATTCAACAAATATTACTGGGAAATACATTAATAACACTTTTTAGAAAAACAAAATGCCTTTACAGAGTTGGGTGATTCCGCTTAGAATATAGTGGTAATTAAACCAGATTATTGATCTTGATTTCCTCTTGAAAGAGATACTTAGCTTCAAAAATAGGAAATCTATGGTTCATGAGCTCCATGAAAAGCTGTTTTCTGTGTTTTTATTAGCAGATAAAATTTATGACAAAGCAGAAAAGGAGAGAAATTATAAACAGATCAACAAAATGTATCATGATTATTGAGCCAACAACTAACCTCAAAACTGATGAATTTCGAGGAGATGTTATTTTGATGGGCATCTCATTCACTGTTAAGAGCACAGGTTCAAAGCAGTCAAGATCAAATGGGGACTCTGCCACTTACTCTCTATGTAACTGGAAAAGTTACAAAGTATCTTCATGTTGCAGTTTCTTTAACCATAAAATGGAAATATTAAAAGAACTGATAGCATTTTCTCAATCAACTGTGAGTACAACTCTCAAATATTAAAAATTAGTTAATTAAAATATATTTATAAAATGATCAAATATTTGAGCAATGTGTACATACATTTCTAAAACCTATGACGTAAATCCATTGATCAATATATTTGAGCAGTATTAAACCACATTTGCCTTTTCTTGGTTTTATCCTTTCAGAGATGCATCCAGCATTTTCTTCAATGAGAATATTATGCTAATAGACTTCTCTGTTAAGATCATATTTTTTCATGGGGCTGGGGCAGTGGCTCAGTGGCTACAGCACTTGCCTTGCATGCACAAGCCCGTGAGTTTGAATTCCGCACGATGTACACAACAGTGTTGGAGGAACGAGGACCCACGAAAAACTAAATAAAACTGATTCCCTCTTTCTCTCTCTGTTTCATTGTCTCCCTTTCTTTAAAAAAATTATATTTTTTCACATAATACACAATAGATCACAAAATAACAAGCAACCTCTTCTCCAACCTTGTTAATGATACACTGGTGACAAGTACTTGGCTGTACTCAGCTCCTTTATGTGACCTATGAAAATTTTGTAGATCTATTATGTCAATATAATTTTTAAAAGAATATAGACAAATCAGAGAAGTTTTTCCTCTCAGGTGATATGCCTGTCCATCTGGTCACACATAATAATGTCCTTGCCTTCTTCTGAAATCCACTTGTTTATGTATGGAAGGACCAAAGCTGTATAGGTCTGATCAGGGGTGCTTGAAATTATTATCTTTGACCTTGTAGCTCAAAACTTCTTTGTCCTTATGTAGATTCACACTTCCTATCCTTAATGTGGCGATTTCTTTCTTTTCTTTTCTTTTTCTTTTTTCTTTTTTTTCTTTTCTTTTTTTTTTTTTTTTTTTTTTTTTTTTTTTTTTTTTTTTTTTTTTTTTTTTTTTTTTTTTTTTTTTTTTTTTTCTGAGCTGCCACATTCACCAGCAAACACTTCCTGACTGGGCTGCCTTCCCTCCACATCTTGTCTGCACTTTTGGAAGGAGCCTTCTTTCACTGAATTCCAAAACACATTATGACTTTGAAATTCTTTAGTTTTCTGAATCTTATTTGTCAGGCAGTACAGCTCTGTGGCTAAGGTGATACCAATCCTTTCAACTTTCAGCCACTTGTCCAAATTTCTGTCATGTTGTCACTGACCAATGTCTCCTCTGTCTGATAGTTTTTCTGACAGTTAATGAGAAGTAAAAGGCTAGAGCTATTAGTCCAAATCCCAGGGGATAAGTGTCTAGATCATGAAAACCGCATTCACATATGGCAATAATTGGCACGCTCTTCTAGGTGATCACGGCATTATTTCCAAAGACTTACTGGATACCTTCATAATTCCTTGGTGCAAAATAGGAAACTCTCTTGAATAAGATAAGTACATCTTATTGTGATTGTGTGTGTGTGTGTGTGCAGTTAACACTTTTCTCAATGGGTTTTTCCAATGAAGCAGATTCATTTGAATGATATATGACAGAATTGACATAATTCTATTAAATTTTAGTCTTTATAACAGTGCAGACTCCAGAAATAGAGTAATTCAGTCCCAATCTACATAAGAGATGACAGATTTAAACTAACAAGAAACTGTGTATTTATACACATAAATGCCATAGCTCTAGGAACAGCAGCTTGGCCTTGTAACTGACTTTGTTTGCAGCTTAGTACTTAGTCATCTGGCTGCACTAAGCTCCCCATCCTTTTTACTTTTCAAAAGCAGCACAACTCTCAGTCTGTTGTGGTAGGTGTTTATTAATTTAATGCTTAGGGGTTCAATTTCCAATGTAGTACATTTATTTTCACTTCTAAACCTGCTCCTTTGTCCTGGTAGTTTCTATGGCTCTGTTACCACCTTTCCATTTCTCTCTAACCTTTCTGTTCATTCGCATTTAGTCATAAGCATCCCTCTTACCTATAAGAAATCAGCAGAAGACAGAGAGTGTAGTGTGGTGCTTCTAAGGGGATACCTTACATTTAAATTACTCTACCCACAGTCGAGAATTGACTTAATGAAATGGTATGTGATTATTTTTAGAGCAGAAAATATTCTATTTAATTTGAATTATAGGCACAGCTTCCTTATTCAAATGTATACCTTACATGTAGGAGGGGGTGCCCCAGATTGGGAGGCGGAACACCTGTGCTGTAGTCCTGATTATAACTGCTTAGCTGAGTGCTGGTTTACATTGAGGGAACTTCTCTCCAATCCCAGGGAGAGGGGCTGGGAGAAACAGACTTGACTCCAGATCTTTGCCCTCCACTGCACATGCTGCTTCTATTACACTTGCAAGATAGAATTTTAAGAGCAGTTAAAAGTTTGCTGCTGGGTCATTTTTACCTGGGATGCATATGCTTTTGATAATACTTGACTCCATACCCATGTGTGGATAAAAGGATTTCTGGGAACAGCGTAATAGAACAAGCCAGTGATCTGAACTTCTTCATGAAGTAGGAACAAAACAAGCAGGCATCCCCCTCCAAATTTAGATTATCTCTCATTATCTCCTTTGTCTGTTATTCTAGCTGTGCAAGACTGACTTTTCAATAACTAAGACGATACTGATTCTGTTTTAAGGAATCCTTTTTCAATTTTACATTATAAAAATATCTATAGTAACTATTTGGAGAGAGAGAGATTATTCCTCACTTACCCAAGAACATAGTTTGAGTATTCTAGTAATGATTTTTTTAGCAATGGTAAAATACTTCCATATGTATTTTGTGATGTTGTATATTTATATTCATTGATGGTATCCTAATAAATAATTTTTTAATCAAGATCCCAAATAGGCACATAATGAAGTTTAAACAAAGATCAAAAACTCTTCCTATGTAGCCCCATGGCTTGAAAACACATCCACATAATTGTTTTATTTAAAATCCCATACCATAGAATAAATAGACTTCCTCATCTGTTTAGCATTGGTCTCCCAGGATTAGAAGATGATACAAGATGATTTGATGATTACATTGGAGAATGTGTTTCCCCTAAAGCAAAGATAAAATCCCTGTAGTCACCTTTAGTTTCTTATCTCAAGTTCCTCTTTCATTTGCTGAATTTCTATTCCTTTGTGTCAACTATAACTTGAAAATTAAACACCTTTGGGACACTAGGGAATAGCACGAGAGATGAACACTATTTTGACCACAGCTGGAAGCCAGTGAAATGGAGCTGCAGCAGATGAAGTGAAAGACATGGGCGTCATGGGAAGGTAACAGCAGGGAGTTGGTGCACTCATCTGGTTTCCCCCATTATTTCAATATTTTCTATTGGAATTCTTTTTGCATGCATGTATGCCATTCTTTTAAATACCACTAATCAGACTAGAAATATAACACTAAGACTACAAGGAGTCATTCTTCTTTGAATTATGCAATTGCTTTCAATATCAGAAACTTTCTTGTGCTCAGAACTCTGGACATTTTAAACACAGCTGTTGTATCATTACATCCGTTTTAATAATAGAACTTGTTTACATTATACATATGTCTATGAGTGTATTAGATATGTATATGTACATATGCATTCATATATATGATGCATGTGTACGCATTTACACAATCCAGTACATGTCCCACAATATTAGCTTCCTTCTCAACCCCTCTTCTGCACTTTCTCTCTCATACATCCTCAATCTCTCCCCTAGAAGTTCCTAGATTCTACAGAAGAAATGAATGGAGAAAAAAATAAAGAGAAATTCAGAAAACTGACTATATTTTGGAAACTACAGCAAAAAAAAAAAAAGATATTGAAAAATTATAAGAATTAATGAATGGGACCATAGATATTAGAGGTTAATAATTTCAACAAAAGTGTGACTGAGAGTGGAATGCTCTGAATAAAATAAGGTAAGTATGAGAACCAAGGAAATGTAGAGTGAGCAATTAGTCTTCTAGTCTATGTGACGCCAAAATGTGCCGTTCCTTGGAGGAAGGGTAGTTGTGTAATTCTGATGCTACAAAATTTCACAGTACAAATATTTTAGATGGTATTAAACCCTTTCAATTACAGACCAAACAAGAAAATCCCTAATTAACAGTAAGCCTTGTCACTTATAACTCTACTTTCTTTAGAGATTTCATTTTTATGATATTATACATTGTCTGCCTGGAACCTTTGTAACTGAAATTCTACAATTAGATTTCTGATTAAAGTAACACTTTTTTTTTTGGAAATGTAATACATTTAAATATAGGCGCTATCAGCATAACCTTTCTGTATCAAATTGACCTAGCATCTGATCTTTTTTTCTTTTAAAGAGAGAGGGAGAGCGTGTGAGAGAGAGAGAGGAAAAGAATCAACTTTATTTATTTTTTCATCTGGTCATTTTTCTCCAAAACTTGGTTATGTAAAATCTGATTGTTTATGTTAAAAATCTGATAGTTAATCTAGTCATTATATGCAAATGGAAGGGGAGTCTGGATACATTGAGAGCTTTTTAGAAAAAGTGAAATCATTTAACTGAAAATGATTTGACATGAAAAGAATTTGAGAGTCCAGGAAAACCAAGCTGTACACACTATCATCAGACAAACCCCCTCCTATAAAATTATCAAATTGAAGGATGGGGAGATGGCCTAGAAAAATAACTCCCTTCATAGCTGCTAATAATGCACAAAAATGATGCCTTAACATCTGATTCCAGGAAGAATATGATAAATTTTCTTTTCACTACAGAAAGCAGGATTTCCATTTATCAGCATTGTGGTTTTATAAAATATCTCTTCAAGTTATTAAGGTCTTTTATTACTAGGTTTGATTGTAAAATGTGATGCTGCAAAATATCAATAATAAAATATTCACTTGATCCAAGATTTTCCCAAATTCAATCTGACTGGGTCATGGTAGTTGGCTGATATCTGGAATGCAAGTAATATACTATATTATTGATGCCTGTCAAATAACGGAAATTGTTACAAATTAATTCATCCCTAACCTAATTAACCTTGGGTGCAATATTATATGCATTCCTTACAAGTGCTGTTTTGTTCTGGCCATAAAACTAGAAAAGATAATATTTCAACCTATAAAATCACCTTTTAAACCTCTTAGAAACCTCAAAGAATATTGCTTATGTAAAAGTGATGGAGAAGAATGCATTACCTCATCCTACTGAATTATTTTCGGTGCAACACAAAATGTTCCCTAACATTTTTGATTATAAAATAATCCTAGGAAACAGACTAATCTGAATTTTATAGATTGATCAGACAGAACACGTTAATATTAATAGATTTAATGTTTTTTAAAAAATGTGCACACTTAGTCTGAGAAACGAGGAAGCCTTAACATTTCCTTGATGTTTGAGTGTAAAAATGGTTGTTTTCTATCTAACCCAATAATATTTTTGACTTTTCAAGCTAATGTATATCAAGATATATTTATTGACTGGCCTTTATGAAATCAGTCAGCAGGGTGTATATTGCTTTTATGAAATTTGAATTCTACTCTTTATTTCCCTCTTTACACATGTCTCTCCCCTTGCCATTTTGCCAGTATCGTATTCTCCCATTGGAAACACATGGCCAGATTTAAACACATCCTGATTTGAAATTTTTATGTGCTCCAAATCTGTGCCATATAGTTCCACATGAATATTTGTCAGTCATTTCTCTTCCTTTGTACCATCTGACAACACCTGTGTTGTGCCTCCTGGTTTTCTTACCAGTAAACAGTGAAAGGCAACTCAAAACAGAATATTTAATTGTGGAGATGTTATGAACTATTTCAACCCAATTTTCTATGACCATCATTTGATATCACATTGCAGCATTTTTCTTCTTATTATGGCCTCAAATTTCTAGTTGTAGATCATTTTGGCATTTGGTTAAATAGGGATGAAAAAGGAAGGCAGTCATGAGTGGTTGTAGAAAGGGCAGGGAGAAGTCAGGTTTTGCTAGTTTCTAAGTGATCGTGGCGTAGTTGTTCAGCTTCTCTGATTTCAATTACACATGTGTGTAATTAGTGCAAAAATGTCTTCCTCAAAGGTTGCTTGTGAATGCTAAATAACCCTATATAAAGTGCCTAGCAAAGAGGATGTACTAAAAAAGAGAACTTTCATTATTGATTAGTTATATTTTAAAACCAAAACTTCTGTAAAATAATACCATTTTCAATGGTATTGTTTTAATATGAAGTGTGTTAAAAATTCAAGAATATCAATTTCTATAAAAGGACTTTAAGCATTATCAAAGGAGAAAGTTGCACCATATTTTTTTT
>PVKS010013981.1:34797-49559 GCA_004027875.1 Aplodontia rufa | reverse complement strand
AAGAGAATATAGAAGAACATGATGAGAATATAGGAGAATTTTCTCCCTACCTCACAAGTTTGCCATCACTTCTTCCTTGCTGAAAGAAAAAGCAGAAGAAGGAAGGCAGGGAGGAAGGAAGAGAAAATAGGGATACTGGAATAAAAGAAGGAGGAAAAGAGCAAAGTGATTGAAGGAAGGAAAGGGAAAGAGAAGAAGCTAGAGAAGCTGTTTATTGAAGCTACCTTGAAGTCCATCTTGCCCATCTTGCCCATCTACCACTGCGGCGATTTGTGGAAGCCCTGCCTCACTCAGAACAGCCTCTGGAAGAGGACCAAAGGGCAAAGTATATGTTGACATGAATTCTAAAGGAAAAGTTGGTATTTAAGTATGAAACCACAGTGTTTTTGAAATAGCAAAAATTGTATTTGATTTGAGTTTAACAGGGACTATAAAATCAGCAATTTTACATAAAAGATGGAAGGAGAGGTAGAATTCCAACTTAGGAGATATAGTGGAATGATAATTCTATGAGTAAGTTAAAGGTGCAGAAAGATGAGGATATTGGAGTTTTCAGAGGGCATTGAGGCAATGAGTAGCTATGGGATCTGAAAAAAGTTCATTTTTAGAAGATTACAATAGTGTTAGATGGATTGAAATTGACTTTGGTCTTATAAAGCTTTAAATATAGTCCTGCTGGGAATTATAAAAGCCTGAAGAACAGCAAAGGTAAAGGAAAAATGGTTAAAGAAAAATATAACTAAGATTTAAGGTATAAAACTACCAAAATTTGGAGCTAGTGAAAACCCAGCAAAGAGGAAGTTTTAGGAATTATTTTTTAAATACATGGCTTGATCAAGTTTGTCAACTTTAAAATCATTCTTTGAAAACAAGGAAAGACAGTGAGCAATCATTTCTAAAATGCCCTGGTCTCCCTTTAGACTCTCTGACCAGTGTCTCACAGGGGACAGATCCCTCCAGGAAATATTTCCACACCTAAAATCAGAATCCCCGTTCTTCTCAACTACGCTGGTTATCATGTCTTCACCATTTCAGCCCCTGTTCTCATGGCCACACACTTAATGTTGCCAACATTCTAAATCATGTCATTTCTAACATCTCCAGTTTATAGTAATCATTAATTTATGGGATCTCTACTTAATACAATGTGCCTACAGATCAGATATGCCTGATATGGCTCTAAAAGCAGATGTAGTCTTCCCTTTCATTTTAATTCTACTAGAATTCATGATGATTTTACTTAATTGGATCCTCCCATCTTAAAAATAAATTCCCAGAGGAAGTTAGGTCTTGAGAAAGGACCTTAGCAAGTACCTGGCACCATCTAGGCAAATGGTATTTGCCAAGATTGACTAACTCTAAAACTGTACTTAAAGGAAACAATTCCATGAGTTTAAATCTGTATTGTATAAAGATCCATTTATTTACTCTTTTTAAAGAATATCTGTTTGCTTTGGATCAATCACTGATTCCATATCTCATTTATGTCATGTATTAAATGCATATAATGTTAACTTGTATACTCAAATACTTTCTTTGGGATCTGACAAGATAACTTAAGAATTCTCAAAAAGAGAATAAGATACTATAAGTAAAAAAAATTAAATTTAGATGGCAAAAAATATATGAATATGTCTGTTTTTACTATTTATTGCCAAGGACATAGGCTCATTGATCTTTTTTATAGCAATATATAATTCAAGCTCCTAGTTTATTTGCTTTAGATATGAAGGCATAAATTTACTTTTCCATTTACACTCCAGCAAGTTGGAGTTGTGAGTACAAATATAGTAAAATGTGTGCTGATTTCCACAATCTCTACATACTGGCATTTTTGTTATTTTCCAGACCAGAGATTTTTAATTCACAGTGTTTCACATTAATGTTAGACTCACTGTAGGGTTCTTTCTTAAAACAGGTAACTTTTCCTTTAGGAAAAGTTAGCTCTCGAGTTTTCTGAGGTGTTACTCATTTATAGCAATCAGAATAGGGAACAATGGAAACAGCAGAATGGAGACCCCCCTAGAGGCAACATGTCTTAATTCTGGAATGTCAGAAATACATGACTAGCTGGCTGCCTTTTTTACTTATTGCTGTAGAGCAATTTTTAAGATATTAATGAAAATTATTTTTCTAGATCACACACATTTTTATATAAGCAAATGGAGTTTGTTTCCACTGTTCTAGGAACACGAAGTCAAATTGTGCTTCAAATTACCTATTCAGAATAACACTGCATTCTTGTATGTAAAAAACAATATCCATAGTGTTATAGAAAATAAGTCCCATGGACATTTTGAAGTTTATAAGCTTCTTTGACATACAATAGCTCATTATAGTCTTTAAAACAAGCTTTTGAATTAAGCAGAGCTGTAACTGTGATTTCCTTATGAGAGACTTGCTTAATATAAATGAAATATATGGTAGGGTACAATCTCAGATGTTTGGTATTCACTAGAATCTGTCCATAAACAATTCCGTTAAAGCACTGACAATCATCCAATAGGGTAATTTGAATAGTGCAGTCAGAGTAGGTGTTTTTAACACATATAGTACATGGTATTAATGGATTTGTGTTTATTGCTAAAATCAATGCAAAAATGTCTTTCATATGTTTTCATCCCTTCAGGTATACATAAAACAAAATGCCTGCAATTAACGAGCAAAGGTTTCATCCGCTGGTGTAAACAAAGAAACTGTAACCAGGCACAATGGTCGACATCTATAACACCAGTAACTCGAATCAAGTTTGAGCCTAGTCTCAGCAACTTAGCAAGACTCTGTCTCAACATAAAAAAAGAAAAGGACTGGAGCTCTAGCAGCTCTAGCTCAGGTGGAAGTGAGGCAGATGGCTACCACAGAGAGAAGCACTGGACAGGTCAAAAGTGCTTGCCTGAACTCACACACAAGGAAACTGTAAGAGGGCCACTCATAACTTAAAACTCGACAGTAAAAGGGGGAAATATTTTACTTGAGAAATATTGTGCCCAGATTGAAGCCAAGTCCAGAATTGAAGGCTAGATTCGCCATGCAGCCATTTTAAGATGGCCCTTCCTGCCACCTCACAGAATTTACACAGTGAAAGTTAGAATATTTTCCTGCCAAATATACCAGCAAAGTGGGCCAGGGGAAATCCACCCTGCAGAATACCTTCTTGGGAATTGAGCTGGATCAAATTTCTACAGAGAACCTTAACAGGGTGGATTGCTGAAGGCTGCTTCCCCACAACCATCCTGTTCTGTGGATTAAGGGACACAGTCAGCTGAGGGTATTCAGTTCCCAGGAAAGTGCCAAGGGAAACAAAAGCTCACTCAGCAGACACTTGGGCTGCCCCTCTGCAGAACAAATCCCCCCTTACCCATTGAATACAGTGACCAACTTCGTTCTGATTAGGGTACTAATTCACAAATTCTCTACTGCTAACACCTTTGTTTGCACTGACTGAGAAAAAGCCCACAGTTCCTCTAGCCAGGAAAGGGTTCCTCCAATTATGGACCCCTAGCAGAAGAAAAAGTCACCACCAGAGGCCTGGGACTGCAACCATCATCAGTGCACCAGACCAAAGAGAAGCAGATATACAACAGGGGAACCTGCCAGAGGAAAGGGGAGAACACCAGCCTTAATTGGTGCAACCCACTACCTAGCTCTTTTACCTAGGTATAAATTCAACCATATTAGATTCTTTCTACCACTCTCTCTCTCTTTTCCTTTATTTATCTTGGTGCAAATTAACTGATCTTAGATTTTCTCCCTCGCTTATTCTCTTAACCCCTCACTTTCGGTCTGCCCTCAACTTCACTTCTCCCATTTACCCACTCTTCCTCCCATCCTTATTGCAGTACCCACTTAAGGTAATAATAAGATTACTACTTAACCTACTAACCATTTAATATTTTCCAGAATTTTAAATCATAGATATCTCTCTGAACTTGAGGAACTTTACAATTGTAACAAACTTTTGTTCTCACAAAGTTGAATAGAATGAAAGTTAGCTTAGAAGAGACTACATTGTGAAAGGTTGTCAAACTCATGTATTAGATGCACCAAAGGCATAGCAACGCATAATTCAGGGGTCCCATAGACATGTACTGAGGAGGAGAGGAGAGGGGGAAAGGTGGGGGGATAAAAGAGGGAGGGAAGATAGAAAGGGATTAGGGGGGAATAAACAGTGTAGCATGCTCTTCCCCCCACAAGAAATTAAATAATAATACTTATCCAATCATTTAGTTCTAGAAAATTCACATTTACATTATATATATATATATATATATATATATATATATATATATATATAATCTGTTATAGGGGTATAATACAGAAGAATCAAGAGACCACCAGGTATGGGCAATGTGGGGGTAACTAAGGTTTAGGATCAAATGCATATCATATTATTAGTTTATATGCCTTTATGATTGTACAACTCAACTCCTTAAAAAAGAAAGAAAAGTGTACAGCAAGAAAATCTCAATAGTTTCTCTTAAAAATGGACTAATATTGGGGTTATCAGAGATCACACATTGAATTAAAATAGTAGTATCCAGAAATCCACCCAGGCCAAGGTACCCAAGGAAAACATGCTCATAAAGTAAGTCCTCACTTGAAAGAAGAAAACTTAACAATACTGAAAGATGGTTAGATGTGCAAACAAAATAAAATATAAGGTAACAAAGTAGCCCAAACTACATGTAATCAATCAACGACAGGCATCAATGACAACACAGTGGTAGAAAAGTCAGAAAGAATTTAGAAAATTCATACTTAAACTCTTCTACAAGCTAAAAGAAGAAACAATGAAGGAAAACAGAGAGAAAATACAGGAAGTGAATGACCACTTCAACAAAGAGAGAGAATCTTGAAAAAGAATCAAATGGAAATCCTCAAAATAAAGGAATCAGTAAAACAAATTACAAATTCAATGGAGAGCATCATCAACAGATTAAACCAGTTGGAAGAAATATTTTCCAGTCTTGAAGATAAAGTAAATGATCTTGAAAATATTGTAGACCATAGTGAAAAGATGTTAACAGAACATGAACAGAATATTCAAGAAATTTGGGCATCAAGAGACCAAATTTGAGAGTCAATGGAGTGGAGGAAAACTTGGAGGCACAAACTAATGGTCTACATTATCTTTGCACATAATTGTTTCAAAGTAATAATTTCAGAAAATTTTCCAAACCTTAAGAATGAAATGGAAAATCAAATCCTGTAGACATATAGAATTTCAAATATACAAAATCACAACAGACCCACTCCAAGGAACATTATTATGAAAATGCATAACATACAGAAAAAAGACAAAAATCTTAAAAGCTGCAAGAGAAAAGAGACAAATCACATATAGAGGAAAATCAAGTTGCATTATGACTGACTTTTCAACCCAAACATTAAAGGCAAGAAGTTCTTGGAATAATATATACCAAACTCTGAAAGACAAGTGATGTTGACCAAGAATATTATACCCAGCAAAATTAAGCTTCAGATTTCAAGATGAAATAAAACCTTCCATGATAAATAAAAGCTAAAAGAATTCATAACTAGAAAGCCAGAACTACATAGCATACTCAACAAGATATATCACAAAGAAGAAATAAAAATGAAAACCAACACAGGGAGACATTACACACTAGAAGAATAATTGTTCAAAAGAGAATCAACTCCAATTCAAATACTAAAAAAAAAAAAAAAAAAAAAAAAAAAAAAAAAAAAAAAAAAAAAAAAAAAAAAAAAAAAAAAAACAAAATGATGGAAAATAAAAGTCATCTTTCAATAACATTGTTAATTATAAACAGTGTAAAATCTTCAACCAAAAGACAGGTTGGCAGATTAGATTAAGACAATAAGATCAATAGAATAGAATAGAAGACACAAAGACAAACTCACATAAATACAGTTTCCACATTCTTGACAAAGGAACAAAGAAACTTAAGTTGGAGAAAAGACAAACTCTTTAACAATGCTGCTAGGAAAACTGGAAAATCAGTATGTAATAAAATGAATTTCAATCTCTGTCTCTCACCCTGCACAAAACTCAGCTCAAAGTGAATCAAAACCTAGGAATTAGACCAAAAATCCTTCACCTACTAGAACAAAGGGTAGGCCTAACACTCCAAAACATTGGCTCAGGAATTGATTTCATAAACAAGATACCAAAAGCACAAGAATTGAAAGGAAAAATTAATAAATGGGATGGCATCAAATTGAAAAGCTTCCTCACAGCAAAGGAAACAATTAAGAGTGTGAAAAAGGAACCTACAGTATGGGGGAAAAATCATTTCCCCTTGCACCTCAGGCAGAGCATTAATATCCAGGATATACAAAGAACTGAAAAAACTTAAATCCAAAAAAATCAAATACCCCAATCAATAAATAGGGAAAAGAACTAAACAGACACTTCTTAAATGAAGAAATACAAATAATCAACAAATACATAAAAACATGCTCAACATCTCCAGCAATTAGAGAAATGCAAATTAAAACTACACTGAGATTTTACCTTACTCCAGTTAGACTGGAAACAATCAAGAACACAAACAACAATTTTTGGTGAGGATGTGGGGAAATGGGTACACTTATATATTGTTGGTGTGACTGTAAACTGGTACAACCACTCTGGAAAGCAGTTTCAAGATTCCTCAGAAACTTGGAATGGATCCACCATTTGACGCAGCTATCCCACTCCTTGGTATATATCTAAAAGACCTAAAAGTAGCATATTGCAGTGATGCAGTCACATCGATGTTCATAGAGCTCAATTCACAATACCTAAGCTATGGAAACAACCAAGGTGCCCTGCAACTGATGAATGGATAAAGCAATGTGGCATATGCACATAATGGAGTATTAGCCTCAAGGGTGAATGACATTATGTCATTTGCTGGCAAATGGATGAAACTGGAGGATATCATGCTAAGTGAAATAAACCAGCTTGAAAAAAAAAAAACAAAGGTTGAATGCTCTCTCTGATGTGTGGAAGCTCACTTGAAATAAGGAAAAGAACAGAGGAATAGTCAAAAGGGAAGGAAATGGAGGAAGGAGGAATGAAATAGAGAAAGTTAATAGAAGGAATCAGACTCAACTTACTCATGTCCAAATATGAACATAACGTAGTGAATCTCCAATATATATTTCAATGAATCACTAAAAAAGGGGGGAAAGCCATTTAATAAACTACAGAAAGACCAGTAGAGGGAAGAGCAAGGAGAGGGAATGGTAGGATACTGGGGACTGAATTAGAATAAGATAAACTGCATTACTTTCCAGAAATGTAGATGTTTAACCCTATCGTCAAAAGTATCTAAAAAGAACAAGGGGTGATAGGAAGGGAAAGGGAAACTTTGGAACTGAGTTAAAACAAGGTACATTTGAAGCATTTATAACTATGCCACTGTATATACTATTGTCATGTATGTAAAAAATGTTCTTCAGAGGTATAAGATTTATGTCACTATACTCATGTATTTTAGGAAAAATATATGACACAGAAAGAGAGGCAATGGACTAGCGGGTGGGAGAGGGGATGCTGAAGGGGATATTGACCAAATTGTATTGCTGTATTGTGTGCATCTATGAATATGTGACAAAAAATCCCATCATTACATACAACTATGATGCACCAATAAAAAATAAGGAAGAAAAAAAGACTAACATTAACATAAATGGAAAGTGGTTATGATGAAAATAATGTTCCAGGGAAAATGATATTCTATGATATTGAAAGTAGAAGTATTAAAAGGTGATCCAGACTTAGCACTATGACACTTTACCATGGCACAGAAGATGTTTGCACTTTTTAACAAGATATATAATAGGAAGCCAAGTGACGTCCAAAAAAACTCAAAGTTTATTTCTTAATATTTCTAATGTGTTCAGTTACAATGCACAATGTTATTTTACAAGTCTTAAATGTTCTTGTGCATTTATAGCTGACAGTAAGTGTTTCAATATTTTGACAAAAAATAAAGGTCATGGAATAATGAGAATGTTTCACATTGATAATTATGATACCCTTGTGGGATTTCAGGTTGCACGGGCATTTTTAGAGCCCCATGTTACTATGCCAATGAAGACTGCTTGTAATTATGACATTTAAAGTATAATAGGGAACATGTACTTTGGTGTCACATTTTAGATAAAAGAGATGACTAAATCTGGGGAATGTCTTTCTCTCCCAAAGTTCATGAGAAAACTCAAATATATATTTGGATATCTTCACATGCTTTTATCTCCTCCATGTTATCAAATGGTATGGTAGAGGCAGGAATTCAAACAAACTTTCTTTCTACCTAAAATAATTATGTAGCTTAGAAACACAGTGATGAATAAGCCTTTATCTATGAACATGGTCATTGTATTTTAACACTTCTGACATCTGGAGTTCCACCTATTTGTACCATACATGTTCATGAGTGAAGTTGAACATCCAAGGAACTAAAAGCCCAAACAGGTTTGCCTAATTTTGAAGGTTAAAAACCATTCATAGAACCTACTGGTATAAAAGGTTTTCTTCTCTTTATTCCAAGTCCAGGGATTCATATTTTTATTGGATGCTATGAAAACTACTGAAATGAGTCACTTTCTTATGCAAGTTTGATAGTTTTGTTTGAAGTGTCTGGTACATGTGTGGGGATAAACAGTTTTCTTACCCCTTATCATAACTATGGGTTCCCATCTGTTTTTCTGGATTTGTTCTGATATGTGGATCTCAAAGTTGAGTGGAGTGAGTTTACATTTTTTAAAAGGAATGTCAAAACAATGGAAAAAGAGAGTTAAAGTCCACATGATATTTTGATAGTGTAGTTTTAAAAAATTGCAACTCATACCTTAAAGAACTCAGGTAATTTGATTTATCACACAATTCTTAGTTTTTCAGTAGAGATGGAGCCAAGAAAGTAGCAGATTGAGGACAGTTTTCATGACCAGTATTAAGTTGAAAAAATAACTAAGTGACATATAACTACCAAATTTAAATGATTTAACATAACTGAAATTTAGTTTTTATTGCATTTGGTGTCAAATGTGTTCTTGAGAATTGAGAGAAGGTGGGGTGAATATAATCTATTGATATACCCAGAAAAGAGGGGGCCTGAAAATCCATGAGAATTCACTTCTCGCTATGCGACCGTTTTTATACCTAGACTAGAGAAAAGCAATCATAGGCCTAGGGCTAGCCACACCATTTGGGTGGTCAAATGCAAAATGAAAATTCAGGACTCTATGTTCTACCAGCAGGAAAACAGAGATTATGATTATGATCCCTTTGTTGTAAGGTGTTCATTAAATTTTTACATTAAAAATTATGAAAATATAAAAATTTCCTTTCTTCACCCACTCTATCTTGACATACCATGTGTTTGTTTCTTAGTTTGCCATTTCATGTCTTCCTCTCTGTGGTATTGAGATACTTTTAGAGCTTATATAGAAGTCTACTTGAATCCAGAGCTCCTGTCCAGGAATCAGTGTGTGGGCACAAATCAGCCACTGCTGGTTCCCCTCTTGCAAACTGTTGAGCCAATGTGCCTGGCTGGCAAAGGGTAGAGAGGTCAATATCCCTTCCTTTCAGCCTGTCACCCCAACTGCTGGGAGACAAGTAACCTTCAAAGGATTGTATTCCAGGATGTGCTCAGTATCCAGTACCTGGATCTGGAAAGGGCTGGAGTCCTACCTCTACTGAGTCATTTATCCAATAGCTGTGGGGTTGCCCAATTTTTGTGGAGAGTGTGTCACTCTGAGGCACAATGAAGTGTGCCTGCCTAACCTAATGTTTCCTCATGACTTTCCAAGGCCCTTTCTAGGGGTGGGAAATGAGTCCAGTCTTCCCAGGAATGCATGATCCAATGCCAAGAGAAGAGTTATAGCAGTCCTGGGGCAGAGACAGAAAGAGTGAGGCCAGGAAAACAAAGACTCCAGGGAGAACTTAACCACAGCCGGCCATGTCCAATGCCTTTGTTTCAGGGAGACATTATATCCTTATGTCCTACCTTAAATGAGTCACCATTTCTTTTGGGAGAAAAAAGCCAGTATGGTCATCAACATTTGGGGAATTTGGCTCTCTTTACAACCTGACTCTTCTAATAAGGTATAAAACCTGGATTCCATGGACCTTCTGTGTGCCTTTTTTGATGTTATCCTTTTATCTCTTAGACCATTTTCTGTTTACTTTCATAGGCTAGAAAAGGTTATGTATCTACTTGACTAAAAGAGTAATCTCAAAGTTGTCAGGATCCCCAAAGTCAGACTGTACAAATGTTTGCACGTGTACTTAACTCAGAGTATTCAGCCAATTGAGTATCGCATCTGCCTTGGAGAGAGTAGAGTCCCTATGGTTAGCACCAGCTCCCACAATTCCCATAACAGCCAGGTTGCATCTTCACATTTCCCACCGCATTATGTTCATACAGCATCCGTCAAGGGAAGCTTTGGACTGATACCGCTTTGCCCGCTAATTTGTCAACTAATTAAAGTATGCACATGAGTGAGAAACAGAATAAAACAAGATGGTTTTTACAAAGAAATGCTCAAAATGATAAATTATAATAACTGCCATAAATGTGGAACTTTGTACAAGAATAACAAGGTGATTCAGCCAAGTTAGTGAGTTCTCGCTTATCAAATGTCATTTCCTTAACAGGAATAATTGCTATTATTTTGCTGCTGATTCAAGGCTCATCACAACTCACCAACACAGTGAAATCTGATTTAATTAACTCCTTCTGACCTTGACCATGTCTCTGCCTCCCTTCACTTATATTTCAAGCTTCTTTTTACTTAAAATGTTTTGAATTCATTTGTAATATAAAATAATGTAACCCAATACCACATGTTTTGACATATAACATATGTAGTTTGGCTATCAATTATTATAGAACTGGCACTAAGTGCTTTATCTAAATTAAACCATTCAATCATCTTAACAGATTATTGATATTATTGATATTTCAATAATCTTGAGGTTTATATTTATTTTTTAACAGCATAACCATCGAGGAATATTCCAGGGACACACAAAAGAACCACTAAGCCAATAAATTCTCTACATAAGGCCAAAGAATCTGCATTTATGTGGTCCATTGGTAGTTCTGCCTAAAAGTGTGTTCAGTTTCCTTAACTCGGATTTACATTTCCCAGTGTAAAGAAAAATACCCTTTATCTATCCCCAGTTTCTCAATTACTACTAATTGCATACTATGAGACCATTCTTTGTAAAGGAAAGGACATAGTTTGGTGAATGAGGTAAATACAAAATTTTCAATTGTTTTGAGCTAGTGTAAAGGAGAATATCAGATCAGTTTCAATGAAACTATTCAGGGACCAATGAGATAATATGTTTTACAAAGGTACTTGCCGATTGTATTCCATTAAATGAATACTAAATAGAAAATCAGACTATTTGGTTAGAGAAAAATAATGCCTGTACATTATTTTTCCATGCAATCAAATTTGGAACATGTCACCTATAAATCCTTTTTCACATGATTTGTGATGCCCTTTTAAAAAACCAAAGCAGTGCAAGGGTGAGACCAATGCTAAAGAGAAAGGAAAGAGATGATCAGAAATCGTCCTAAAATCTGTATTCAAGCAGGCTCAGTAGAGAGATAAGGAACTTTGGGTGATGGTCAAGAGAAGAGTTGGAATGCTCTGTTTGATCCTCCTGCCCTATTGCCAGAAGACAGAAAAGTTTGAATTGTTCTCTGTGAAGTTCTATTCTTGTTAGTAGACTGATTCTCATAATGGATACATAATGGAATCAGTTGGAGAGCTTTAAAAACCCTGATGCCTGGACCTCACCCCTATTCTGATTGAATTACCCTGGAATTTAATGAGCATAGGAGTTTTGTAAGTGGCCAGTGATTATAATTTGCCGGTAAGCATGGTCACCATGTTAAGCATTTGTCTTTTCCTTTTTTTGATTTCATCCAATAAGCAGCACCCAGACTTTTCATTCCACACTTGCCAACAATGAGGCGGCCCTGGGAGCAGGTGATTCTCATCATTATTACCCTCATTACTGCTTCTCTGGGCTCACCTGCCTTTCTCAGGGCTGGTCCTGTCCTGGGATTCTTTACTTTTATTTGCACCTGTTGCACATTGAGATAGCTCTTGTTGAAAAATTTTCAGTGTCTTCAGTGAATGAGTAAGTAAAACTCTAAAGGAAGAAAAAAATATCTGATCCTGGTCTGCAAGTACTGAAGAGGATCACCCATAATTCCTGTTTCCCAGAATTTGCCCTAACCAAATTAACAACTACTTTTCCCTGTAACACCAAGAGATAGCCTCCTGACCTACCACAATCTGCTAATGAATGCGTTAACAGAGGAATGAATTAAATCTGGGATCTGGGATAAAAGATTAAGACATTGGTTCTCAACTCTTGAATAATGGATCTCCTGAGGAGCTTAGAGAGTTACCTATGTTAGAGGGCCTCAGGTTCTGAGTTAATTTACTATCTCCAGGTCTAGGCATTTTTTCTTCATTTTTATTGGTTCGTTTTAGTCATACATGACACTAGAATAAACAACATTATTGTAAAAACATGGCAAACATCTTATTCTAATTTAGTCCCCAGTATTTCCCCTTCCCTTCTCCTCCCACCTCCTGTTCTCATTCTTCTCTTGTCCTAATCTATTTTATTTATTAATAGTTTGGATTTTTTAAATTAATGTCTTATGCACATGATGGTGAGATTCACTGTGGTATATTCATATACGTACCTAGGAAAGTTAGGCCTGATTCATTCCATGAAATTTCCCTATCCCATCTCTCCTCCCTCTCTTTCATTCCAACATGACATGAGACTTTTTTTTTTTTACAAGCTCTTCAGGGTTATTTCAATATACAGCTAACTTTAAGAACCAATGCTTTCATGAGAAACTAGTTGAATATAAAGAGATTCAGTTTAATAAAATGATAATTAAAGTAGGAGGAAGCCAGGAACAACTGGTTTGAAATGTGAGTATTTTGAAGGAGACAAGAATGTTGCTAAGCAATGGTATAACCCAGCCTGGGAAAGGAATATTAGGGACTAAGAAGAGAAAGTGAAAGTCAGATGGAAAAATCACATATTATCAGAAACATTAGGGAATATTTAATTCCTAAATTGTGTGGTTTTTTTAAAAGCCTGAGATGATTCTTAAAATTAGTACAATTTGAGGAGAGAAATGCCTTCAGCTGTTATTTTTTTCACTCATCTTTGGAAATGATGCTTTTGAAGACATGGGTGGGGGTGAAGGGGTAACTGTGAGTAAAGATGAAAGAAGAGTACCTGCTGGCTTGTCATGGAAGTTATTTCTTCATTTTGGAGAAGAGAGATAAATTAGACAAAGTAGGAAAAATTTTAGCGTACATGCACACAAAACACATATTCTAAAACCTAGATCTGTCTCGTACCCATTGTTCTGCTTGTCTGATCTTAGGCACTTTAACTGTCTTTGTTTAATTTTCTTATAACATATAAAACAAAGGTATGAATAAAATAACTCATGGTGCTGCTGCAAGAATCCAGTAATATAAGACAGAAATTCTTTGCTTGAGGTAGCACATAGTAGGTTTTCAGCTAATTCTCTAAATTAATACACATTTTAATTATTTAATATGTTTTTGAAGTAACATTTGAGCACTTTCTAGCTCTTTACTACTTATTTTCTTTAAAAAATTATATTATTACTTTTTTTTTTATTCCCTGTCTTGTGGGACACAGAGAAGCCAATGATTACTCTTACATTAAACAGATTCACTATTTTTTCCTAACAATTCATGGTTTTGAGTAAAGAACAGTGAAGTGTGCTCACACTGTTGGTTCCACGGCAATCACTGTGAGTTATGTCTGTACTAATTCTCAACCAGCAAAGAGTCTTGTTTCCTTGCCCTTGGTGCCTACGCTAACAACTAGAAAGTTTCTCTTTAAAGCTTTTCCCTCAAATTTGCCCATCTAACTCCTAGTCCTTGCCATGATTCCTCCTCCAATACTTTAGGTATCCCAAGCTTACACTTGTCCCACAGGACTGTGGCTAAGCTCGCTGCTGCGTAGGTCGCTAAGAACTTTCAGCTGAGTTTCTATTCCTTGAATAGGCATTTCAATGTTTGGATTTTAAATACTGGATATGGGAAATTAGGAATCACTGAAGCTTCAATAATGTAACATAAGCTTTATAGCAAGTATGTCAGAGGGTTTGGGGGGAATCTAGAAGCTTTGCTATGTACCCCACACCTATATCATGCAGATGACTGTACTTTCATTTCCTTATAAAAGCAACTCAGTTTTTCTTTTCAGGACTGCTTTTGATCATGTGCTATGTCTCTAGTTCTACTGAACAATTTTAAAATGCACCTCTCTAACTTGTTTTTTTTTAACATATAAAAATTATACATGTTTATCTAGTACAATGTAATGTTTCAATTATGTATACAAAGGGCAATGTTCAAATCAGGCCTAGCATATTTATTACTCTGAACATTTATCAATTTTAATTGATGAAAACATTCATTGTCCTTTCTTAGAACATTTTTGAAATGTATGGTACATTATTGTTATCTATGATCACCTGACTCTGTAATAAAACATGATTTATTTTTATTTTCCAATGAATCTAGGCATATGAAAAGGAAAACCTAGACTGAGGCCTCGCTTACTTGCTGGAACATAAGGACTTTTAGCCAGGAAGAAAGTCTTTAAAGAATTAATTCAAGGAAGTGCACACCTCCCAGGAGAGGCCTGCATAAGAATCATAGCCCATTTCTAAGATTTGACTCTGCAGAAAGGCTCA
>PVKS010013981.1:0-34697 GCA_004027875.1 Aplodontia rufa | reverse complement strand
CTTTATGTTAACTTTTGAAAAATCTTAACACTGATTATAATGAAATGAGTAGTAGTATTTTTCTTATTTTACGTATAAGAAAAAAATATGTGAACAGAGAGATTAAATAACTTTCCCTAAGTCACTTGGTAAGATGTTGGAAAAACTAACATTTTAAGATAAGGTTATTGAACGTATGCTTTATATAAATCAGTATTATAGCTTTCAATTTTAATGCATTACGTGTTTGAATTTATAGATAACATCTATAATTTGTCAAATATATTATACAATTAATTAAAATTAAATTCAAACCATTCAAATTTCTACAGATTTGATTAAAATCAAGTTAGACATTTAAAAATATTTAGATAGGATTGTGTTTTAGTCAGCTTTATCACTGCAGTAACCAAAACACCTAAGAACATTTGGAGAAAAGTTTGGGGGCTCACAGTTTCAGAGTTATTAGTCCATAGACAGCAGATTCCATTCTTTGAGGCCCCTAGTGAGGCAGAACTTCATGGCCAAAGTGTGTGGAGAGAAGCAATGGGAATCATGGCCCCAGCAAGGAGAGGGGGAGAGCAGAGGGGAGAGCAGACACATCCCATCCGCTTTCAGTTACCAGTCAATCCTTATCAGGGGATTAATGCACTGATTAGGTCAAGGCTCTCATAACCCAATCATTTCACCTCTAAACTTTCTTGCATTGTCTCACACATGAATTTTTGGGGGACATCATATATCTAAACCATAACATTGAATGTTTTTTGATACATTGAATTAAAATGTTACATTTCAAGTCTTTGATGATTCTACTGACAAAGGTCCTCAGGAAAATATGGTCAAAAAGAGAATTTGGAGAAAGAGATAAATAGTATTTCTCTATGCCTTATAGTTACATAGTATCCATCTACAAATCAGTCTCTGTGGGAAGAATCAGTATAAGATTTCCTTGTGAGAATTAAAAGCTAGAACCAAATTCCCAGGAAAAAACCTACACAGAATTCCAGAGTTTAATTACTCCTCAAAAGCAGCCAGTTTCAGCTCCAGAATTCTTGCCAAACCAACTAACAGTGACCAATAAGCAAAATAAAATCCATGTGGACTAAGCTAATGCTATATATTAGTATGCAATTATCTTAATTTATTAGGAAATGCGGACTTCATTTTATTTAATTCTGGTGCTTGAAACAGGGACACCTTACTTACACAGAAAGACATAAGCATTCCCACCTGTCTAGAATTAAAAAAACAAATCCTGAAAAAAAGTAAAATAATGATCAAAATAGCCCAAATGATGTAGAATTACCAAAATGCCATGGAAGATTTAATAAGGTTATTGATCAGATTCAATTAAATTTCATCAAGATAAATGATTTTCCTGCTTGTCTTTTACTGTATTATGTGCAATTAGTACAATAAATTTTATCCAGCTAACATCAGAGATAATGTTTGAGATAATACAATTAAAACAATAGGTCAAGTGCTAGGCAGAATAATCATGGCCCAAGATGCCCATTCCCAAATCCCAGAAACTGTGAATCGATTATCTCATATTACAAAGTGGCTTGAAATTAGCAGATGGAATTAAGTTTACTAACTAACACTGTGAATTTCCCAGGTAGATCCAATGTAATCACTAACATCCTTGAGTTTGTTAAATGGTCTTTAAAATGGAAACCAAATAGAAGCCTCAGAGTAAGACTGCAAATTGAAGCTTCAATGATTGCCATAATCCAGGAAGAGGACAAGGTAAGAGCCTGTCCATCCACATCTTGATTTCAGTCCATTGAGACCTATTTCAAACTTCTGATTTCAATACTGAAATTCATTGTAGATTGGTACAGCAGTGAAACAAAGCAGATTCAAGTTATTTGCTTCATGAAAACTTGGTTAGCACACCCATCTTCTGTGATGGAATGAGAGAGAAGCACCCATCATTTGAAGTTAATAGTTGTACCCTCCTCACCCTCACCTGCTCCACTCGGTGGGTGTACAGCCAGGGACCCTGTAGACTTAATTTTCCAGGCTCTTTTATCAACTAGTTTTCTTCTGGATTCAGTTAGTGGGGTAGTAGTTTGGTAGTTTGGTCAGGAAGACAGGAGGAAAGGAGATGATATAACATCTCTGTACCTCTCCTTGCCACCACTGGTATCTCTGGAAGTGACACAGGTCTTTGTGCCTCAGATACAGTTCTGGTGATATTCTTAACAGCTTGATAAATGTGTCTGTGATCCCATCTTGTGCTAATGGTCCTGGTCTTGTTTTCAGCTCATGTTAGATAACCTCAGGCTCTTAACCTCCAAAAACACATTCCATTCCCATTGTACTTTCAGTGTTTTCAACTGTTGCCTATCCTTGAGGAGCTGCAGTCTCACCTGATTGGCTTGTGGCTTTTCCATCACCTGTTTGACACAGTCCATTGGTTAAATTTCCTCTATTTGAAATATCTGGAGAGCTTCTATTTTCCTCACTGGAACATACAATATGCTAAAAAAGCTCCCTAGCAGTCTGAGTATATAAGTTTCAGATATAATTCTATAACAATAGTAGTTGTTGAGCAAGGTCATATTTTTGGATGACTATTGATCCTATCACCTATGGATAGTGACTGTGTCAGGGTACCCTGTATGACACAATAAAGATGAGGTTGATGATAATGCTGCTGTTATTCACTGGTGATGACAACAATATCAATAGCAGTTATAGAAATGTAGACTTGGAAAACCAATGATGGAATTGTTTTTTGATCTGGGCCTTTGTTGTTGAAACAAGTTCTCTCTGGGTAGACTGCTTCTAGTAGCTATGACCCTTGATGGCTTTGCCTTGTGTGTTGCAGCTGTAATATAAGTACTGTGCACCCTAGAGGATATATTTGGGGAGGATGTTGAGATACATAGAAAAAGGCTGATATATTGTTACATAGGAAGTTCTCCAGTGATAGCAATAATGTTCATCTTTTATAGTGAAACTCAGTAAAGAATTCTGCCTTTCATAAATATGAGCATTCACTTTAAAAAATTAAATCCTCTAGCATTTATCTAGCATTCATCTTTTTGCAGTTCTTTTAACTTGTGTGGCTAATGCACTGTCCATCTGGCATAAGGAATTTCACATATTGGTTCTTCCTAGGTCTTAGCCTGCCCTGCTCCATCTGCATGATGGATTTCTCTTTGCAAATCCACATTTAGGCTCCTTGTGCCACCTGTCAGCAAGCATCCTTGATACCAAACTCTGTCTACCTGGCTGGACTTTTTCCAGTTATTTGCTGTGGGGCTGCTCCTATGCCAAGGAAGCACTTGTTTCATTTAACCCTTCTGTATCCTGCATAGATGAAGACACAACAGGAGCTACTTTACATACTGTTCATGAGAATGATCACCTGCTTGAGAACAATGGGACACTATTCTGTATAACAAGAAAGACACTTCTCCCAGACATCTTAGACTACTGAACAAATTGAACGAATTGTAGTTCCCCTTGTTCTATGAAACAATGACTAAAGCCATTTTCTGAAAATGAGTATTGTTAATCATTGGATCATTAACCTTTACAATGTCAATGTGTTCTCCATATCAAATTCAGTAAAATGACTGCCAGAGGTAACAGTTAAGGGAACATTTCACACAGATGAACATATTAATGCTTTATTTAGTTCTAAATGCACTGTGAAGGATTTAGGTGAGAGCTGATCTATGTTAAAAACACAAAGTACTAGAAAGAACAATTTCACAGCAAGGAAGTGGGAATTTGACAGATAAAATGTAGCCTGCCTTCTAATCTTTCACATTTCTTTATTCACTAGTTTTCATTGTACCTCCTATTTCCTTTTCTCTCTTTCAATAAAGAACTCACACTGACCAAACTGTGTACAAAGTAGAGAAAAAAAGGTCTACTTTGTGTGTACACTGATGTGTGTGCAGGCTGAAGCGAGTTTGAGGGCATCTCACTTTCTGGATAGCAACAATTTACTTCTTGGTACCTTTCTCTGCTAGGCAGGAGAGTTGCTTGTTTCCTAACTCAGTATCACATTTTACTCCTTTGCTTTGTTTTGAATCTCCATTATTTCAGATCATGTTGAAGTTCGTGAATTGTAAGAAAGTTTTGTATTGTAAGAAGTTTCTTGGATTAGCTCTTTGTATTTAAATTGTATTAGAATTTGTGAAATAATTTCTGTAAACTTTAATTTTACACAAAGTGTTCAGGTTGAAAATCATTAAGTGCTTATGAGGTATCTAATATGTTGCTAGTTTTCTATCAGAGTCTGGACAGCATATTTGGAGAGGTTGAATAAATATCTGTTGAACTTAATTTGAACTTGGACAAATATTTTATTTTGGAAAAACAGCCACATTCTTGATGCCATCAAGACATACCAGTGCAGTGCAAGTTGTCAGTCCTCTGGAGTAGTCTGTACGTCTCCATATGGGGACTCTAAATAGGTGTAACAAGATACATATGGCCATGGGCTTGCCTCTTCCAAGAAACAGAAATAGAATAAAAGAATACATTCTTTTTTATGACTGATAATGTGCATCAGATTTAATTATATGATAGTAATTTACACAATCCTGTGATGTAACTAATATTAGTAAAATAAAAACCAAACCTTATAACATGCCTCCAAACAGGTCTTGACACTTATTATGTCTAATAATTCAGACTCTCTGTTTTAGGACTCAACAAACACCAACACCTTAAAGATTGGGATTTTGAGTGAGGCTTTGAAGATTTGGTCTTTCAGGAGTCCGTCATCAAAGCTTTTCACTTTGTGAAAACTATCAGTCAATCCCAGTTTCTCCTGCCACTTCCACATCATGTTAGGCAGCTTCCATGTGATGCCAGGCCCGCCCGTCAGCTTCATCAAGTGGGTGAAAATATTTGTCAAAGCAATCATTCCAAACCATATCGACAAGACACCTTGACGATTAAAGTAATATTTCACTCTTCAAAACACGGCACTGGTGTCATAAAGACACAGGCTTTATGTCTTCGTTTCCACACTTCGATGCAAGACTACTTACACATTGCTCTATGGGCAATTTGTCTTCAGCGTTTATTACTTTATATTTAATGCCCCATTGTCTTTTTGTGGGGATATTTGATGCTCCTGTTCTTTTATTTATTTAAAATCTGTTCTCAGAATTAATTCTCCTTGGGGCTGGAGCAGTGGCTTAGAAGTATGGAGCTTGTCTAGCATGCCCAAGGACCTGAGTTCAAAACCCAGCACCACAAATACTACCAAGTGTTGGGAAAACAAAACCCAGATGAAAAACTAAATACAATTGATTCTTTCCCCTCACTTTTTAAAACAAAAAATTAATTCTCCTTGTTAAAAAAAAAGTTGTATTGATCAATATTTACACTAATTTACACACAAATGAAAGTCCTTACCATGGCTTCTGGATGATATCTTCCATTAAATAGCTTAATTTGAAATGCTAGGTCTCAGATATCAGAATGAGAGGTATTTTACAGGACCAAGGAGTCAGTCTGGTGGCCCTGAAATCACTTCATGCAGGCAGCAGCAGAGCTCATGCACCTTTAAAACCTCCCATTCTGGTAGGTTTATGTGATCTTATTTTTCATTTTGAGCTTTGCCTCTGCAGAGCCCTAAACTTAGGAGTGTAAGGAGGTCTGTAGAGAAGGAAAACAAAGAAAGGGTTGGAAAAATTATGTGATTGTCAATGTCTACATATCTAGCTAGTGACTGGGTCTGGAAATCAGACATTGTGGCTTCTAGCCCAGATTTATTTCAATTATTTCAAACTTTCTACATCACTATGGGGATGAATTGGAACATAAAATTGCTCATATAACTATACCTTTAAGTATGGTGCTCATACATTTCCGTTTGCTGGGGACAGTCCAATTTATGTCATTGTCTAGTGTAGTTAATATCTCCACCTTTCATTCTCAAAAGTGTCAGCTTTTGGCTGTTAAGGTATACAATTGCCCTAATTTCAAAATTTTAAGAGATCTTTCCTTAGGAATGAGGTCTTACATCTTTAAAAGAATTTTGACCATAATATTTTCAGCAAACTTTTACCTACTGCAAAATCTAGCTTTGTATTAGTTATTCCTATAATCCTTGGCCTCAGATTTCCTCACAAATCCTGAATGTTACATTTCCCGTTTTGGACTTAACGTACACAGCTGTGATAACTGACTTCCATGCCTGGAAAAGACCCCTGCTTCTATTTTGATGTTTAAGTTCTGGCAATCTTTAGCCTACAAGAAGACTGAATCCAAATTACACTTCCTCATTTTAAAACTCTTACCCATTCCAGGGTTCAGTTTTCTTTCTCATAACCCAGGACAGATAGCTGGAAACATACTTTCCCTATTATGTTATGAGTTAGGATATTATTCAGTGAGAGAGAGAAATAGAGAGAGAATCAATTTTTATTGAGTTTTTCACATGGCTTTTGTTGCTCTGACACTTAGTTGTGTACATGGGTGTGGTGGTTTGAACCCGTGTACTTGTGCATGCTGGGCAAGCACCGTAACCACCAAGCCACCGCTCCAGCCCCTTATTCTACCTTCTTGACACCTCTATAATCATTAAGAGAGTTCCTAAACCCTCTAGCATGCTTTATTTACCACTTTCCATTGGGATGGCCTAAATTCTGAGCCTTTGTGATTCAGCTTGTTCAGAGTGATGGTCTAGTCCCTGAGATAGACCTTTCCAATGAGTTTCAATCTGCATCAGCTGAGGGGTTTGCATGCCCAAACATTTGTGATTTTTAGAGCTGTCGGTTTTCCAGTTGGGCTCCAGCTGTCCATTTGGCAACTAGGAAAGGAACCAACAATGAACCAAACCTCTGTCCCAATTTGTGACCTCATCACTGTATACATTATACCTTTACACCATCCTTCAAAGGAAAGGTGCCTTCTTAATCAATTTTAAGAGGAGTTTCAAAATCAGAGCAAATGTGTTACATCAGAGGCTTCATTATTTGAACCCAAACTACATTTTCGCTATTAATTATCAAGTCTTCATCTCACTGTGCCTCAGTTTCCTTTTCTGGATAATGGGCAATCTTATAATCATTTAGGTTATTGTGAGAATTGAATGGGTTACAATATGGGCACACAGTATAAGCTACCAATTAGTATGAACATTGCAGTCTAGTAGAATCAGTCTGGTTGGTAGTAGCTAGCATTCTGTTAATACTGGTCAAAGGTATGTTTGCTGTCAGGTGAAGTTTAGTGCATGACCAAGGTCAATGCTGCAGAAGTGCTACTTCTTGAAATTGCCATTCTCTATTTTTAGCTATCATATGTTTTCCTGCCTGTAGAGAAACAGAATAGAAGAAGGGGTCAAAGGAAAACAGCTAAGTATGGATTGTAGGAAAAATAGCTATTATCCATGACCCTCTCTTACTGGAGATCTGTTGCTAGAAAGAAACTTTGACTTGGTGACTGAAGAAGATGCAGACAAGACATTTTAATTAGGGTTTCTCCTGGGAGAAGGAAAACAGAACTGACCAGTAACTTCTGGGACCAAGGGAGAGAGTTAGTTTTATCCATATGAAAGGGCTGCTCCAAAGAAGTGTTAAGGTTTAGGAATGCAAATTGGTTTAAAGTACATTTTAAAGTCCTCTTTTCTTTTGCTCTGCAGGCACTTTAACCCTGAGGAAGGCTTGGTCAGTCTCCTCCAGGAGACAAATGTTAATTTCTTGCATAAATCCTGAGTCTCCTGAATAAATTTCTGTCTTGTGATTGGGAAGGGTTGTTGTAGCTGTTAACAAATAGGTGGGAAGGGAAGAGAACACAAATCACACCAAGTAACAAGTTAGTCCTGAATTTACCATTTTGATGGTTCCTCAAACTTTTTATCCTTCATATTGTTTGTTCTCAGTCAGGGCAAGAACATCCTGGCCCTAATGATGCACCTGGTCTCTGAAGCTTATAAGGTTGTTTAAGAGGAATGAGTGAGGCAGTAGCCAAGCTTGTAATCCTCATGAGTTAAAGTGGAAGAACAGAAAAAGGTCCCTATGCTGTCTTATGATGACTGTCAGCCCAGAAGTTAAGGCTCAGGAGCATATTTGCCCTTTTTGTCTATGGTGATGCCCGTCTCAAAACTAGGAAGAAGGAGTGGAGTGTGGGATTTAAAACAGGAGAAGGGATTACTCAAAACTAATATACCAAATTCATGAGAATGTGAAGATTTGAGGTGAGCAACCAGAAGGTTCTAAAAGATCTAATCGTAACCCAGGAGTAAATATCTGAAGGAAAAATCCAAAGCTAAGTTCTCAAAGTCAGAACTTAGCTCTGACTTGATTCTCTTTTGGAGAATCCAGGAAAGCCAATTATGAAATTGTAGCAGTGTAACACTACTGACTTCATTAAGGTTTGGTACATTTACAAATATGTTGAATCCATCCATATCTGAACAGGTAGGGGTAAAGAAATAGTCTTTTAGAATGAGCCTTCTCATTTAGGGGACTCTTGTTTCCCTGTACTGGGTGGAATGGCCATTCATTAACATATAATACCTTGGGAAAAAATGGACCAACTTACACTTTCATCTGTTATTTGTTCCTTGGCAGTCTTTTGTGGACATATAGACCTGCAAAAAATCATACATAGGGTATACTTATATAACATATGTAAATGATCTCTGTCAACATACACCAACAGAAGAAAGGCCAAGGTAAAGAATATTAGACCCTCTTAGTTTAATAAGACATCTAAGAACATAATTGACAAAATGTAATATTGAGCCCTCCCTGGCTATAACAACAACACAGATGGCTAACAGAAGCCTTTCTTATGGAAATGAATATTGAATTACACTCCAGTGGCTAAGAGAGATAAAGATAAACATCAGCAAAAGGGAGACTTCAGGAAAAGAGGAAGGTCACCCTGTGTGAGGAATAAAGGCATAACAACCTATCAACATAACAGGAAGTAAGAATGGAAAGGAAGACAGGGTAAATTCTTAATTCACATCTGTGAGCAAGGCAACATCCTTCCTGTTCTTTCAGTTACCTTTTACAAGCATTAATAAACAAATGGTAAAAGGAAACAGTGACAAATAAAATAAATTCAAAGAAATACAGGAAGCACTTTCCCTAAAGTTTAGGACAGAACATACCTGAATCAGCCATTCCAAGCCTCCTTTAACTAGAAACTTGGGTTCACCCACCACAACTGAACATATAATTCCTTTTTTCCCCCACCCCCCCGGGGAGAGAGGGACAAGACAGAGAGAGAATGAAAGAGAAAATCAATTTTATTAAGTTTTTTTCTTTTTGTTTTTGGTGCTCTGAGACATCGTTGAGTACCTGGTGCTGGGGTTTGAACTTGAGTACCTGGCACTTGACAGGCAAATTCCAGAACTGCTGAGCCACAGCTGTAGCCCTGGATTTGTAATTTTAATGAGGAGTAGGAAATATTTATTCATTTCTTCACACTTGTCAAGGACTCTATTCACATGCTTCCTGACTCCTGGGTGGTATTGTTAGGGGACAAATGGAAGCAAATGGTGGGAAGGAGAGTTTAAGAGAATAATTCTACGGAATGGGCCTAATGTATTAACCCCTCTTGTTTTCTCTTCCAAAAAGCAATTTACCTGCAGGGGAGCCTGCAGGGCCTAAGCCAGCAGGGTGTGTCAGATTCCTAAGGAAGGTACCTATTGTCTGCAGAGTATCTGTGGTCCAAAATAATGCTGATGGGAGGAACTCAAATTACCCTGAAAGGAGACACTTTTGTGACCAGATTGCAAAACTCAGGGAGGTAAGGGTAGTTTCTCCTAACTAGAAAATCTGTAAAAATGCATGTTAAAGAATCCAATTAGAAGAGGTCATCAGGGGCCAAACTGGCCTAGAGTTGCCCTGGCAGTGAGGACTTGACAGTCTGATGTCACCTTGCTATCAGTCAAAAGTAAAGAGGTGGACCTGGGCAGAACTCTCTCGAAACTTCTCTGGAACGCCCAGTAAAAGTGGAATGCAGGAGAGGCAACTTGTCCCTCTCCTCTCTGAGAGGAGTCACTCTCCCTTGAGGGTGCTCCTTTTCCCTATCCCATTGATGCGGGGTTTTTGAGATGAGGCTGGATTCTCTGCTCCCGCTGGCGAATGGAGTCTGGCCTTTACAGACTCTAGCAGCCAAAACAGCCCGCTTCTAGTGTTTGCAGCCATTCCCAGTTAAAACTGGGAATTTGGGCTGGCTGCAGGTGTCTGCAGCCGAAAGTGTTAGCAGCTCCCCAGCTAAAAGCTGGGTGTTGCAGCTCTTGGTGTGGTGGAAATTCATCCCAGGAATTCGGCGCCAATCTTCTGGGTCCTTGTCTCGTGAATATGAAGAATAAAATCCACGGACAACCACGGAAGGAGGAGTAAAAGGAGTAGGATTTGTTTAGGAAGAAGAGCAGAGACTCCGCAAAGTGGAGGGGTACCTGGAAGCAGGACACCATCTAATGGAGGTTAGGCCAGGGGTTATATAGATTTGGGGTATGAGCATAATTAACATTCATGCAAAGCAGGCATTGAGAAATGCATCAACTCTGTTGGTTAAAATCTATGTAAAGCAGGCATTGAAACTGCTCAAGAACACCATTGGTTAAAACAAAAGGTGGCAAATACTTCCTAGTATCCACCTGTGACCACCCCCATCTTAGGGATTAGGGTGAGCCTCAAGATCTTTTTGCATTTGAATGCCCTGAGCATGCCCTGTCAATCACTCTCTGCCTCTGCCAGCTAGCTCTTGATAGGGGCCCTCTGTCCTGACTACCTAGTCATTTCACTGTCCTAATCTGTCTCACCATCAATAAATTCATTCCTGTCACTCTGAGTGAAATGTCTGAAATCTTTCTGACTTGATTGCAAGAATTGGTTAGAGGGGGCTTTCATGCTACTCAGTTTCCCTAGAAGGCCTCAGCTCCATAACAGTATCTGCTCTGGAGTGTTCGTTTATCAGAAGCAAGATTCCTCTCTGTATCTGTGGAATTCTTAGTGGAGAAACTTAGATGAAATTCTCTATTAACACTTGTAGTGAATCTCTCTATCCTACATTTTTATTTTAGCAAATGACATATTTGTAAAAATCTCCAAATCCTTTTTCTTTTCTTCTTACTGTTCTTTCAATCCCTATTACCAGCCAATTGGCAAATCCATAGTTTCAGTTCTTCAAAAAACATGTGCAGGGTGGCTGGAACTCAGAGGTTCTGAGACAGATTAGGAGAGATAGTAAAATGGCTAGGTAGTCAGGACAATGGGCCCCATTCAACCACACCTAGAAGCTGGCAAACTAACAGAGAAATTAACAGGTATGCTCAGGGCCTTCAAATGCAATAGAGAATGAGAGTCACCTGTGGGAGCAACTTCTTTGTCCCAGAGGCAGAAAAATTAAGAAGTGGGAGTGGACACAGATGCGAAATAGGAAAACTTGCTACCTGTTTTACATAGAGTTTAACCAATGATATTGGTGTTTTTCTTAATGCCAGCTTTACATGAATCTTAATCAAGGCTCATACCCAAAACCAATATAAACCCTGGCCTAAAGCACATTGGAGAGCATCCTGCTTCCAGGTTCCCCTCTGGCTGGTGGAGACTCTGCTTTCCGTCCTTAAATAAATCCTACTCCTTTTACTCCTCCTTCTGTGGTTGTCCATGGATTTTATTCTTCAAATTTGCAAGATAATAACCCAGAAGAAGATTTGTGCCATATTCCCAGGGTGAATTTCCACACCAAGAGCTGCAACATACTGCTCAACAGCAGCCGGGAAAACTCAGCTCTTGCTGGGGAGCTGCTAACACTATTTGGGCCCCAGAAACCTGCAGTTGGCTCAAATCCCAATTTAGCTGGGAATAACTGCAAACTGAAAATGGGCTATTTTGGCTACAGAATTCTGTAGCCAGCCCAACTTCATTCACCAATAGGAGCAGAGACTCCACCCTCATTTTAAAACTCCCGCATTCGTTGCAACACTTGCCTGGCCTGCACAAGGGCGAGGGTTCGAACCCCGGTGATGCCAGTGATGTGAATGTTGGGTTCGGTGTCCTCTCGGAATCGAAGAATGAAACTGAGGGACACCGAGGCAAGCATAGTAGACAAGTTTTATTATAGAAAGTAAAGCACAGGGAAAAGAGCAGACTTCCCCCAGAGTGGGGGAAGGGGACAGAGCCGATGAGGCAGCGAGGTTTGCCCCTTTTATATGACATCCTCTCCTGGATTGGTCACTGCTTCCCTGCCCCTGTACCTAGCACACAGGTGAGGGGAATTCTGGTCCAGTCTTTGATCCATGCCTTAGGCTCTTTGATCCATGCCTTAGGGGTCAAGAAAGATTGTGGTTCCTTGTTTAGCAGCATCTGGGCCTGTCTTGTTAGACCCTCATTAGCATTGGGGCATGTCTTTGCCTTCTCAGGAAAGATGATCTCCTTATCAACCCACATTGCTCTGCCTACACTGAACTACCTAACTTTTTCTGCCTCACCAGCAGCACCATGTACACAGCAGAATGTCAGAGCGATGAAAAAAAGATGTGCAGGACAATGGATGGAACCTGAAAACATGATATTAAATGAAATAAGCCAAAGTCAGGTGTTATATGTTTTCTTTCATATGTGGAAGAAAGAAAGGTGGTGGTGTTGTATGTGGGAAAATCTCATAAAAATCAAAGGGAGATCAGGGGAGTAGAGGAAAAGAACTTGGGGAGGGAGGAGAGGAAGTAAAGGGAAATACTGTGGAATGATATTGGCCAAAATATATTGTTATAATATTTGTATGTACACACATATAATAATAATACATGCTACTATTAGGTACAACTATAATGCACCAAGAAAATGGAAAAAAAATTGAAATCATACCATTACTCACATCATTTTGCACTCTCTGTATCTAATCCCAACTATCACCTTTTTACTTCAAATCATTCTTCTATTTTAGACAGGCTTTTTATTTTATTTTTTTCTGTGACCAAAGCCCTAAAATGAACAATTTTAGATGAACAAAACTTTGTTTGGGGGTCATGGTTTCAGAGGACTCAGTCCATAAAAGGCAGACTCCATTGCTCTGTGTCCAAGAAGGTAGAACATAAGACAGAAGGCTGATAGAGGAAAACAGCTCAGGACACAACAAGCTGGTAGCAGAGAGATCTCTACTCAGCAGGGACAAAATATAAACACTAAAGATACCCCCCAAGTAGCCCACCTCCTCCAGCCACACTCTACATGCCTACAGTTACCGACCAGTCAATACATTTAAATGGATTGGTGCACCAATTGGGTTAAAGTTCTTGTACCCCAGTCATTTCACAACACAATTTTCTTTGCATTGTCTCACACATGAGCTTTTGGGGGACATCTCATTTCTAAACCATAACACTCTCCTTCAATCAATCTTCCTGTCCTTTCCTAGAATGCAAATAATTTTAGTATTACTTCAAAGCATTTATACGATCACCATATTCTCTTTATTTAAAAAATGCAATGACTTCCAAACACACAAGATTCAAAAACAAACCCTAAAACACGAATGGATTTCTAGTTTGTCAGAGTTCTCAAATGAAAAAGAACCAGTAGGATACACATATACAGGAGATTTATTATTAAAGGAATTGGCTCATGTGATTTGAGAGGCTGTTGACTCTAATATTCTCAGTGTGAGCCAGAAATCTTGGAACACAAGAAAGCGAATGATACAGTTGTAATCTGTAGTCAATCTTTGTTCTATTCATGCCTTCAATTAATTGGATAAAACCTACTCATATTAGAAAGGGCAATCTTATTCATCCAAAGTTTATGGATTTAAATATCAGTTTTATTCACACTTCACAAGTTGACATGAAACATTAACCATCACAATTTCAGAAACTTAAAATCAGCCAAACTGCCTATATTTTCTATAATGCCTGCTTCATATCCACTGCTCTAGCTCCATGGGCCATTCTCTTTTTCCTCTCTTACTTTTAACATACACTTACTAAGTATCTACTTTGTGCTAGTCCCTGGGAAGAATATGAAGACAAGCTATAATCTTTGTTCTTTTGTTTATTTTCCTTTGTTTATGGTTTCCTTTGCTTGGACTCCCTCCCATTTCTCTACTCAAGACCAGTATTGGCAAGTAAAATCCTGCTTAATTCTCATGAATGTTCCTAAATCCCACTTCTTTCTTTAAATCTAAATTTTTACCATATAATTTACTTTTATTAATTTTTTAAAGATAGAGAAATAAATACTCAATTTTATTTGTTCATCTTTTTTTGTTTGTTTGTTTGTTTTTGTTTCTCTGAAGCTTAGTTGTGTATGTGATGCTGAGGTTCAAACCTTGGTCCTTGCACATGCCACACAAGTGCTTTAACCGCTGAGCCACTGCTCCAGCTCCTTTACCATATTTATAAACTTACTTTTTTCTAATTGTAGATTTGTACGATATTCTTTATAATAAAACTTTGCATTTTGCTGCATATGTATATGTGCACATTTTTTATTGGTGCATTATACTTGCACATAATGATGGGATTTGTTGTCATGTATTCACAGATGCACACAATACAGCAATACAATTTGGTCAATGTTACCCCTAGTATCCCTCCACCTTCCTCCTCCCGTCCTCCTATCCCTTGCTTCTTTCTCTGGGTCGTATATTTTTCCTAAAATACCCAAGTTTCATGACATAATTCTTACACCTATGAGGAACATTTTTTATATATGTGACAATAGTATATACAGTGTATGCATATTTTTATTTTTGAAATTTATTTATGTATTGCTGCCTCAACATGAATAGTTAGTTTATACCCAGTAACCAACCTAGTTCTTGGCATATGGGAAATATGATAGACACAGTATTGGAGAAGAGAAACTTAGTAAGCCTAATTCTTATTCTGAAAATATATAAACTCAGAACTATATGAGAAACAATTCATGTAGTAGAATATAGTGATACTACTTTGTCCACACATTCTGTTCCACTAAGTCTATGGCCCTTAAATTGCATCTCCAGGCCCTGCAACAGAGCAGACTCAGTGCCATTGGATTATGAAAGGGAACTGTTTAAAATCATGTGTTAAAGAGAAAACAGCATTGTATGTGTTTTGTCAAATTTTCGTATGCCAAGGTACAAGCATCATGCTGTTTTTTGCTTTTGAGTACTTACCTCTTTTTATTTCCTAGGCCACACTTTACAGCATTTAACAAGGGATGCTCAGTAAGGCTGAACGATTGAACTGAATGAGAGAAGCTCTTCAGATATTTGCTTTCTTCTCCAGTCAAGTCTACAGATTCCATAATTTATGGGGTTATAGATATTTTCTCATTTGAGTAGCTTTCAGAACTGAATATATCATATACTTTTGAGAAATTTCTAAAATTTCTAAGCTTTATACTTGCATAGATTATGTATTTTTATAGTAGAATTTTATGTTTCCATAATTTAATGCGGATCCCTGATCTGCTGCATGCTCTTGGCGTTTGAGAATCATTGATCTAGGCAAATTTCTCACCTCTCAAATGAGGAGACCGATGAATTAATCAGTCAATCAATGTTACAGTTGCATTTGAACTTGGTTCGCCTGATTGTTGCTTTGAGTATCTGCAAGTTAACAGTGCCACTTCTAATAACCAATGACACCTTTTTTTAACCTGACTACTAAAAAGGAAACTTTATTGAACTTCAATTTGGCAAAAGCCATAGTTCCTGAGATCTAAAATTTCCAAAGGAACCACAGTTGTCCATTTTCCTGCACAAACTATTAGTTTGATAAAAATGTAGTTTCTGAAGAGGAGACAGTGATCAATTTAAAAGTCAGAAAAATTAGCCTTACATACATGGTGTTACAATCAGCTTCATTAGGAACTAAGCCAGGATACACAGCATCTCATCTTTGTGCACATACTCAAAAAGCAGCAAGAGGAAAAAAAAGGGGTCACAATCTGGAAGGACCAGTAGAGTCAATAAAAAATTCAACTTACACCGAAGTCATGCATCAGGTGTAATTTGCTAATGGACCAGCATATTGAACACCTTGGAAATGAAATTAGGAACCAAATCCTTTTTCATTCAAAAGGTGCAAAGAATTAGTGGAGTTAATAGGTTTTATGGATGCATTTGCGGGTAGTTTGCTCTGATTGAATGTAAAGGCTAACCATATAATTGCAGAATAATGAAGCACAATCCAAGGCAGCAATGATAATATTCAGGAGTGGCAATAACTTTATCAGCTAAGAAGGGATTTTCTAAAGCTGTTTGATCCAAACAAGATGATTCAGCTGGAGGTGCACATATTTTCCTATTATGATAATTTGCTCCTATCAATGGAGTAAGATTGGAAGAAAGGAGGAAAACGTGAAGACGAAGAGAATTTCAAGAAGATTGATATTCTGCTTAGAAAACTATCATCTCAGGATCCAACATTTTGAGAAAGCTGGCATAGATGAGTTCCCTGAGACTTCACATTTTTCAATATTTTTTTAAAAAAAATCACTTTCATCTTATTGGGCAACAATGGAATACAAATTATGCCCTTTATAGAAGTGATCCAGTCTTCTCCTCCTAGGGTCCACATTACTTATTATAGAACATTAGAGTCAGGGTCCTCTGAAACTGGTTTTCAAATGCTGGTTTACAGAGCAGAGTGAGATTGGAAGCTCTAGGATTAGCTAGGGAATTGAGAATTACAAACACCTGAGTTCTATTAAGATAACTCTTTATGTACCAGGACCGACAGGGTCCACAAATTTGAGTATCTCTTCAGGTTATTCAGATGTACAACTATTTTAGAAATTCTGTTTCAGCATAAGAGGTCTTTTCAATATTTTATAAAAATATATATTTTTAACTTTTGTTAAAAACCTCCCATGAAAAGGAATTGACACATAGTCACAATTATTTGTTCTATAATAATAAATGGACCTTTGTTTGATCTCTGGCATGAATTTATCTGTACATGCCATACCCAACCATATTTATATGTACGCAACTCAATTTTCTGTGTTTATTATCTCATCCTCATTTTCATCATTTCCAACTTGTTGATTGCAGTAAAAGACCAATGAATATTTGTTAAAGAAACTGTCCTCATGCACCCAGATGTCAAACTATAGTCAGGCTCTGTGGTACACACAGAACCACCTCACATGAAAGATCATGATGCAATGAAGTATTTTTTTTTCTCCTACAAAAACTGTCATTTTTTCCTTCTATGAATAGAGAGTTCAGATATTTAGACTAAGGAAAATGTCATGAATCCCTTGCTTATTTCACAAATATATTGAAACCATAGGGAAACATCCAAAATAAACATTAAATAAAACTGCAGCAGTTTGAAAGCTGTATTTTTGTATATGTGTGAATGTATATCTAGAGCATATAGAGTAGAGAATTGCTATGAATTCAAATAGATATCTCCATGGGTTTTTGAATCAAAATAAATGAGGGGATTAATCCATGTGAAAACACTGTTAATATTTTGAAATTCATTCTATGAGACTCTAAAATAATATTCAGTTGGCTATTTTGAAAGATAAGACAAATATCATAAACATGAGAAAATCTCATGCTTATATGGGATCTGATAATTTATATGTTTATAGTTTAAAAACTACTCAACAATATTTTCTTAGAAATAGTCTGGCTATAGTTTCATTAAACAATATACAACTTTCTATAAAATTAAAATCATGTTTCTGTACCAAAAAGCAGGGAAAAATTTGTTGACTTTCAACCCTCATAGGATTACCTTTATCTGGTTTGCAAAGGACAGTGACTGAGATGATATATAGAGAGGTACTATCAATATCTGTGTAGCATCTAAGCTTGCTTCTACTTCTCCGTTTTTGACTCTGAGCAACTATGAAAAGTTTCAGCATAGTCTTTCCTCACTGTGATTTTTTTTCCTTGTAAATATTGCCTTTTTCTTTACTACTTCCAATCCCTTCCTTTATTTGAAAAGCTATAATTATAGGCATTATTCCCACTCAAGTCTAATTGTTTGAAAAAAAGCTAAAGTACTATAATTCTCACTAGGCTATTTGCATTTTAATAAGAATCAAAAGTTTCCCTAAATGAATTGCATTGTAACTACAGAATTTCAGGTCTTCAACTGTTCATTCATTTAATAATCATTCAGCAAATGACTTATGTACCAGGCCCTAGTCCAGAACTTTAGCCTACGAAATTAAATAATGCTCAGCATGCCTGCTACTAAAAGGCATCCAAAGTCATGTTTGGGAGACAGGTAAACAGTTTTAAATTGCAGGTAATACATTTAATACAGGTTTCCTTGGGAGTACAGAAGGAGAATTTCACTGAAAAGTGTACTTACATGTGCACAGGTGAGCTTGGGACATTTTTTATTTTAATAGGACAAAGACATGTCAGTCATTGGGGTCAATAGGTGGTAGTCTGGATGAATGTGGTGGATGAAGACAGGGTAAAACAACAAAATTCCAGATAGAACAAAGCATGAGAAAAGGCACAGAAGGATGAGAAAGAGAAGTGCTTTTGAGGAATAATGTGGTTGAAGGTTTCAAGGAATGGAGGAAGAGGCAGGAAATGAGGAAAGGTGAATTGCAAACAGAAACCAATAGTTTTTAGCTTATGAAAGCAGATCATGAAAGAATGCCATTCTTTGAAGATAGGTTTTATTTTTTCTTTGTCTTGTTTTTCCTTTGAGCTATCAATTACTGGAAGCAATGTGTTGTTCCTTTCTTTATTGAGTAGGAAACAGACCAAATTTGTGAACAAGTATGATATAGGACAAGATATTTGGATATCCACGGTAGGTGACAATCATTAAATCCTTCATTTGATTAAAGCACTAATGTCATCTCCTTTCCTAAGGTTTTTTGAATTTTTTTTGTATTTCATCATAGCACCACGTTTTGGTGTTTGACGCTAAGAGAAAGACAAAATGAACATATACAAGCTTCCTTTTGATAATTCATCCTGGAAAATTATTGTCCCAGAAGAATAATTTTGAATGGGTTTTTAGTTTTCAAAACAATGAAGAGTGCTAGCTTTCTGCTACTATAACAAAATACTGTAGATAATTCCCTTAAAAATAGGAAAGATTTATTTTGGCTCACAGTTTTGGAGTTTTCAATCCATGTTCGGTAAGGCAGACTATCATAATAGGAGCATGTGGTGGAGGAAGCCCTTTCACCTCCTGTTCAGGAATGAAAAAGAACAGAAGACATAGACAGGGATCCCCTTTAAGAGCAAGGCCCTGATGACTTAAGACCTCACTCTAGGTCCCACATTTTGATTTTTTACCACTTTGGAATAGTTCCATGCCTGAAGACCTAGCTTTTTACACATGGCCTTTTTGGGACATTTAGATCCTAATTATAGCAATTGCTAAGCATGCATAGATTTGGAGATACATGATTCTTAGCTTATTTTTGTTCTTTAAACAAAGAATGCACTATTATCCCATGTTGACTACTAAGCTTGACTGTATACTTTATTCCAAGTAGCAAAGGTTTAACATCCTCAGGGTACTGTACATAATGGTCAAGCCTCCTGTCTGAGTAAACCAAGGGCTATATTCTTTGGCTCAAGGCAATATTGTAGTATACTGGACTTGCATTTTCAATCAAATATGCTATGTGAATATTTCAAAATTGTGCACATTTGAAAGAATAAATAGCATGAAGATTATGTATGTGTGTGTGCATACATATGTATTATAACACAATCCTGTACTTTGTCTTTCCCCCAATCCCTGTCCTAATCTTCATGAAGCCACCAGATCCAATTCTTGAATCCATCAATACTTTGTCTCTATATTTCTAAATAATTTGCTTATATTTAATATGTTATATTACTACACTTAGATCATATTTATTAATTTTTTTGAAAGAGGAGGGACAGAGAGAAAAAGAGAGAATCAATTATTATTCAGTTTTTCATGTAGCTTTCATTGCTCCTTCACTTCATTGTGTATGTGGTGCTGGGGTTTGAACCCACATCCTTACAAATGCCAGGCAAGTGCCAAAACTTCTGAGCTACCATTCCAGCCCCCATATTTATTACTTTTATTGTTGAAAACAGCATTCCCATACAGACACACAGATTTGAATTCCCTGTACTCAAGATCATTTTGTTCAAATTTTCACTTATTTTTTTACTTACATGACTATTTTTCCATAAACATTCTTCACTGAACACAGTAATAACTTCTGCTAAGACTTTCTCATAGAACCTATTTTTTTAAATAGAGAGAGGAATAATGAGAGAGAGAGAGAATCAATTTTATTTAGTTTTTCAAGTGGCTTTCATTGCTCTGACACTTTTGTGTATGTGCTGCTGGGTTTCAAACTCAGGTACTCAGGCATGCCAGGCAAACACCATAACCACTGAGCAACCTCTCCAGTCCCAATCTTTATAAACATTTCAGTCACAGATATATTAATCTTTATTCCCTAGGTCAAAGATAGTAACAAATAGTCCATCATTTCCATTGTTTCTCATCAGATTTTAAAGTTTATCCTAAATCCTGGAGTATTAGTAATAAATAAATAAATAACTTTTGGGGGGTACAGGGATTGAAACAAAGGACATTTAAGCCACTGAGTCATATCCCCAGCAATATATTTTTTTTTTGGACGGGATCTTACTAATTGACTGAGGCTGGCTTTGAACCTGCAATCCTCCTGACTCAGCATCCCAAGGCACTGATATTTCAGGCATGCCTGGCTAAATAAAGTTATGTGTTTAATGTGTTTATTTGCCCCCATAACAAATTAGGGACTTTCACTTTATTTTTGTACCCCTTCATACGAATGTGACTTGCTATGGATTTTTATCATTCAATGCACCAACCATTTATCAAGAGGTTGTTTGGAAAATTCACAAAATTCAGTCTTGGAAAAAGTTCTTATTGTACATTTCTACATATTATATTTATTTGAGATTTCTTTACCTCCATTTTCCTACTTTCATTTCTCTAAAATCCCTATCATTTCTGGTAGTTGGACCTCCTTGGATGTGATACTCTTATCTTATTGATCATTTGTCCTTCTTCTTTTACTTTCTAGAAGATTTTCTTCACTTAATATTAAAACTCTTCCCTTTCTTTAATCACTTCAAGTCATTTTCAAGATTTCAAATGATCTTTTTATCCTGGGTGTTTTTATAGTATTCTTTTGCATCCTTAATATGACATATATGCATATATATGTATGATATTTATGTGGTAGACATAGACATGCACATATATACACACATTTATAGCGCACACATATATTTATTTGCTTCCTATGCTTTTTAAATTATTGAATATAATTTTAAAATATCCTTCTCACCAATAGAATAGAATAGAAGTCTATGAGACAAACCCACAGATCTTTAAGCATCTGAACTTTGACAAAGGGTGTCAAAATATAGCATGGAGAAATGACAGTCTATTCAACAAATGGTGCTGTATAAACTGAACAGCCATATGCAGGAAGTTGAAATTAGATCCTCATCTCTCACCTTGCATAAAAATCAAATCAATTGGATCAAGAAACTATGAATTAAACCAGCAACCATAAAACTGCTAGAAGAAAAATTAGGACCAACACTCTAGCATTTGGGAGTAGGCAAAGACTTTCTCAATGAGACCCCTAAAGTGAAAGAATTAAAATAAAAAAATCAATGAGTGAAATGTCATTAAACTAAAAATCTTCTGCACAACCAAAGAATTGGTCAAAATTGTTGAGCGATAACCTTCAGAATGGGAAATAATCATGCCTGTGATTCTTCTGACAGAGGACTAATATCCAAAATTTGCAAACTATTCAAAAAACTTAATACCAAAAACACAAACAATCCAATCAATAAATGGGCCAAAGAGTTAAATAAAAACTTGTCAACAGAGAAAACTGAGCAAGTCAATGAATATATGAAAAAGTGTTCTAAACAACTAGTAATCAGAGAAATGAAAATCAAAACTACATAAGATTTCACTTCACTCCAGTCAGATTGGAAAGATGAAGAATATAAACAATAACAGATGCTGGAGGGGTTACAGGGAGATAGGAACCCTAGCACACCGTTGGTGGAACTGCATACTCATATAGAGTCTCTGGAAAACAGCATGGAGACTGCTCAAAAAAATTAGGGTTGAATCCACCATATGACCCCAGCTATCCCTCTTCTGGGTATTTTCCCAGAGGAGTTAGAATCAGTTCATTACAGCAACACAACAAAATCTATGTTCATATATATCAGCTCAATTTATAATAGCTAAATCATGGAACCAACCGAGATGCCCTTCAACGGATGAATGGATCCAAAAAATGTGAGATACATATATTACTCAACTATTAGAAACAACAATATTGTGGCCTTTGAAGGTGAATGGATGGCAATGGAACAAATCATGCTAAGTGAAGTTAGCCAAACCCAGAGTCAAGTATAGAATGTTTTCACTCTTTCGTGGAGGCTGGAGCTAAACTCAGGCTTGGATTAAAGGTAGTTAAACTCATATATTAGACCCAGCAAAAGTGTAGAAACACATAATCTAGGGCAACCATAGATATAAGGGAGCAAAAGGGGAAGGGGTAGATGTGGGGCGATGGAGGGACAATAGAAAGGGATCTAGGGAGGCAATCAACAATGTAGCACACTCTTTGCTCCTGTGAGAATCCAAGTAATACTTACGCAATCATTTAATTCTGGAAAGCTCACAATCTAAACATTTATATCATTTGTAGGGTCAAAATATAGAAAAATTGAGGTTGGGGTATGGGTGATGTGGGGGTAATTCTGGTTTAAGAACAAATGTATATCATATTGTTACTTTATATGCATTTGTGATTGTATAATTACTCAACTCCTCAATAAAAGTATAAATTATCATTCTCTTTCATGTACGTTTCTTCAAACATCTAGTGATATTGACTTTTTAAAAAATAATTACAAATAAGGCACTAGAGGATTGGAGAGGTGGCTCAGCAGTAGAGTGCTTGCCTTGCATGTGCCTGGATGCAGGTTTGAATCCCAGCATCACATACACAACTAAGTGTTGGAAAAATGAAAACCAGATGAAAAAAAATAGGTAAAATTAACACATTTTCCATCTTGGAGGAAAAAGAAAAACTGTATAAGGCACTGGAAAGCTGATTGTGACCTCAAATAAATAGATTGTGGCTTTTTAGAGGGCTTACAGATAAGGGGCTAGGTGGAGAGCTGGATTTTTAGAAGGAAGATTTTTGGTTTTGTACTTCACATTTTCAAAGGCATTTCCCTTTACTCTGAGCTTTTCTGGAACCTACCTTCCAAAATCCAGCTTAGGGGGAATACAGCTTGAGTTCAGAATGACAGAAGATGCCTGAAATAGCTCATCATTCATTTTTCAGCTTCCAGTTTATTTTTGTGTTTCCTTTGTCACATGAGCGCTCTCCACGCACCTGCATCCCTACCACCATATCTAGAAATGAAAAGGCTCACAAGGAAATATCTTTACTAAATATTTTTACACAAGTAGGGTGGGCCTGGATGTGTTACCAGGAGGTTGAGGGTGAAGCAGGTGGCAATGGGATTGCCTGTGGCTGTCAGTACTCTAAAGATAATTTTTTACCCCTCCTTTAACCTTGAAGCCCAGCCCATCCTCTATGGTAGCTTGTGTCATCTGCCCCAGATTTCTGAAGCTTGTGTCCTGAGAAACTTCCTTCTCTTCTGTAGGCACCATTCTGCTCTACTAAATGAGAAAGTTCCTTTGATTTCTATCTCCCGGGACTTTGTTGACACATTGACCCCATCACTGGCGAATGTCTTGTTTTCTCAACCTTTGTCCATTTTTTCCTTCTCTTTATTGCCACCATAATGAAACCTCAGGGTAATACATTTCTGCTTTCTATTCATTAGGCTTCACTCTTTGTCAAGATTCCGCATTTTCTCTCTGTATTTTAAAAGAAGGATTACAATCCATTATTCCACTAATTAGCAATTAAGAAGGCCTTTTTTGGGGGGAGGTTTATGCAAAAAATTATTTTCCTTCTGAAAGTGGCTTTAAGGTGACTGACAGAAATTTTAGTACAATCTCAATTCTTTCAGCTTTGTAGCAGTCCCTGGGTAGTTAGAATATTTAAAATGACAGGGGAAAGTATCTGAAGGCAAAAATATCTTATAGAAGAAAAGACTGTAGGATTTCTGCCCAGTATAATGACATTTTATTTTCCCTCCCACTGACTAAGGGGAGGGAAAAGAAAGAACTGACAAAAATATATCAAAGTTTCATTAAAAACACATTCATGTCAACATTAAGTAAGTTCCCATCATTGTAATGAGACATTTATGTGTGTGCAAAATAAGGAAATCAAAACAGAACAATATAGGACTCATTGCAATTCATTTATGACAAGTTCATCATTTCCATAACAAAATTACAAAGCATTTAGATTCATGTTTTACTTCTGATTATTGGAGAAAAGATCTCTGCATTCTTAGACTTTCTTCCCTTTTCAGTCTTTCTCTCCAGTGATTTGGGGCACAAATATTTGCCTTTCAAGTGGAACTTTCAGTTGTCTCTTAGAAAACAGCACAGACCAGGTATGGTAGGTAGGCCTGTAATCCCAGCAACTTGGAACAAGAGACAAGAGGATCCTAAATTCAAGGCTAATCTAAGAAACTGAATGTTCCTGCCTCAAAACGTAGCACAAGGATGGACTTTAACCTCCCCACAGTGGTGTTCTGTGAAACTATGTTAAAACTATATAAATTAGAAACCTGCAGAAAAGAACTCTACTTCCTGGCATATCTTCCCAGAGAATCACTCTAAAACTATCTTGATAAATTAAGACCTTTAGTTTATGATATGTCAGAGACCAACATATAAAAATGAAAGCAGTCTCTCCAAGCCTACTTCTTCCCTTTATCTCCATCAGGGGCCTTCTTGTCCAAGATTGAGACTCCTGATCTCAAGTTCTTTCCTGTAGAGCCAGATAGACAACTACTCACCTCTCCCCAGGACATGGAGTTCATTCTTTACTTTGTTCAGTTAAGTGCTTTCTTTCTGGGCTTTGCAGCTCTCCTAACTTGGCCTCTCTCCTCAAGATGAACTATAGGAGAAGTAAACTAGCCACTCAGATGGAGAAGCCAGTCATATTGTCTCTGAGACTCATTTCTTCCTTCTGAATCCTGTCAATTGGAAATGGAAAATTATGATACAAATAAAAGCAATGATATGAGGGTAAAGTATTTCATGATTTATGTTGCTGATCTATGATCATTTTCATAGTTTATCCCAGCAATTTAGGGTAGGCAGCAGAGGAACTGGGTTTACTATGACTTCATATAACTTTAAAGAGTGTAGTAGAGCTAACTTCAGAGAATGGACTAAATTGTTGGTCTTTCCATACCAAATGTAAATTTAGTTCTATTTCAGTACAGAATCAATCTTTTTCTTCCTAGCAGTGTGAAGTTAACTTTCCTATATACATATATGAATATACCACAATGCATCTCACCTTTATGTATAACCACATGACACTAATTTAAAAAATTAAAATAGAGGAAAGATTATCAGAGTAGAGGAAGGGAAATGAGGGAAAGGTAAGGGGAAAGAAAAAGTGAGGACTTGGGACTGAATGATTCCATGCTTATATAATTATTTCAAAATCAACTCTAATTTTATGAATAACTAAAATGAATTAATTAAATGAATAAAATTAAAGAAACCATATACTGTAGCTTTTTTATATAAATTGGCCAAATTATTTCATTGTCTATGGTTTAATATTTATTTGTATATACCTAACAGAGTTATTTACTTGAGGCTTATTTAGAAAATCCAATAAAGATTGATAAAAGAATAGAGTTACCTACTTATAGAAAATAATGACAGAGATATTTAGTTTTATATTCATGTATGCCTAAAAAAATGTCTGTAGAACTTATGGACAATCACTTGTTCATTTGAAATTATTTGCAGATTTGTGTGTCTTCCTTCTGCCCATTTGGTAAGAGAGTCCAGTGGTTTTCAGAGAAAACTATTTTAATGCCAGTTATGAATATTAAGGAGAAGGCTAAAAAAATTTTTCTAAGATGTGTATAAATGAAAATTTATCAAAATCCATATGGTTTTTTCTTGGATTTATATGTAAAAGGGACGCATTTAATATCACTGAAGTCATATTATTAGATTTCAAGTCAACATTTTACAGGTATCCCCTAGAACTTGTGTTTATTTAGATATTTATTCTTCCCTGTCTTAAATTTCAAAATACTCTGAACTTGTAGATTCTTCTCCTTTGACAGGTAGGGATTTGTGTCTAGAGTTGGTAAATGGGTTAACCAAGGGAACACGCATTCTTTTCTTTCAGTGTAAGTAAAATATAGGAATCATTTACTTACTAACCTTATTCTCGTTAAGGTTAGTAGACCCTTATGAAAACTTTGTCACTGTGAGCCTAGTGTATGCCACAACATGGCCTTTCATCTGACAGTGTTGTTAAGAGGCAGGTGCTGCTTGGTCCATACAACATTTTGGGTTGGTGCTTTCCATTTGAGGGCCAATGAGTTGAGACTTACAAACAATAAATTGCTTAAGATGAGATAGGAAGAGATAGTGTTAGGTAGATCTGATCCTAAAGGTCCACTAATAGCCAGTGTATTGTTCATTCTCTAATTTTTATTTAGGAATAATTTACAGTTATGGACACAGATAGTTCATCTGGTGTGATTCAGGGATACACAGTCACGTGGCATAGACACATACAGGAATCCAGAGAGGTAGAGCCCTGCAGAAGACACAGCCTCTTATTCTCTTCCTATTATGAACCAACAGAAGGTCCAGGAAGGTAATTACTACCATTAATTTTAAAAGCAACAATGGAGTAGTAAATAGGTGGTGGGAATTAATCCATCCACCTAACAGACCTTGAGATATGGGAGAGCTAATGTCCTGCATCCTGACTTTTCCAACTAACAGCTGGAAACACTGGTAAGTTACTTAATTTTTTTCTTCTCTGAAACCCATCAGCTCTCACCTACTCTGTTTCTCCACTGCTGAAATTACAACTTTCTCTCCTACATCCTTTCTACTGGAACATTTCTAGTATTCACACCTGATAGAACACCTCCTATTAAAAATAACAAGAATGATAAAAACTCTTTACCCAGTATTTTCTTTCAGTGGTTACTCTGCCTCTCTGTACCACTTAATAGCAAAAGTATCTTAGGAATTCTCTAAATATTTGTATCCATTACTTATATACTAATCCTTCCTTTTTAAAATGGCTAAAGTGAAATATATCATGTGTTTTAAAATAGTGTAATATTCTATTTTTTTAAAAAACAATGCTCTTTTTAAAAATACATAATAGTTTATTAATGTCTGTTGTCAACATACTATCCAATAGAACAATACGATTTATTCCTTCTATCAGACTGTAACTTAGAAGTCATGGATCAGCCTTCCCTGATTTCTAGTCCCTGCCTCTGTTAATCCTGTTCTCTCAACTTCTCTGCGATCAATGTCTATAGAGTCTGCATTTGGGTGAGATCATATAACATTTGTATTTCAGTGCCTAACTTCTTTCACTTAACACAACATCCTTTAATGCTGCTTATGCACTTACAAACAACAGGATGTTCTTCTCTTTTAATGCAATAGTATTCCCTTCTGTATTTCTGCCTCATTTCCTTTCCATCAATCAGATGATAGACTTATGTTGACTCTATGTCTAGGTTGTAGCAAAAAGTGTTGCAATAAACAAGATAATGCAGATGTCTCTTGAGAATACGGATTTTGTTTTCTTTGGTTTATAGCCAGTAGAGGTACTCGTACATCATATGATAGTTATATTTTTAGTATTTTGAAGAACTGCCACACAGTTTTCCACAATGACGTATTAATTTACATTCTCTTCCAAAGTGTGTGTTTCTATTTAATCACATCTTTGTTACAAGTTACCTTTTGTCTTTTTTGTTTTAATAATGACATTTCTAACTATAGTGACATGATAGCTCATTGTGGCTTTGATTTGCATTTCACTACTTATTTATTTATTTTCACTAGGGATTGAACCCAGGGACACTTTACTACTGAGTTATATCCCCAGTCCTTTTTTAAATTTTATTTTGAGACAGTATCTAAATAAGCTGCTTAGGACCTTGCTAAATTGTTGATTCTGACTTTGAGCTCATGATCTTCCTGTCTCAGCCTCCTAAGTTGCTGGGATTAGAGTATAGTCACCATGTCCAGCTTATGGTTTCATTTTTAAATAGATTATTTGATTTTATTTGTTATTTTAGTTCCCTATCATGTTAGTTCTAAACACTAACCCCTTGTCACATGTATTATTTTACAATAATATTTTTAATTTATATTGAATTAAATTTACTGTACAGAATGAAAATGAAGAGGAAATTATCATAAAATTTCCTTAAAAATTCTCTAAATTTATTGATCCAAAATGCCTGATTTGTCCCAGATTAACCTTTCATATGTGGACAAGCCATTCATTTTCTTCTGGCATTTATGTGTTATTTTGTTATTTTTTCTTTACTTTTGTCTTCAATTGACATATATTTTAACTAAATGCACATACACAATAGGACAAAAAGCAAAGCTTCATTCTGATGAAGGATCACACTCCCAAAGAACTCCTTGGGCCTATTCCTCATCCTACTGGGGCAGAAAAAATTAGGCAGTCAGTGTAGGCAAAACAGTGCGAGTTGATAAGGAGAAAATTAACTGATGGTCATCTTTCCTGAGAGGGCAAAGACATCCCCCTATGCTAATGAGGGTCTGACAAGATAGGCCCAGATGCAGACACTCCCTGCTGCTAAGGAAGGAACCTCATTCTTTCTATTGGCGCCTAAGGCATGGATCAAAGAGCAGACCAGAATTTCCAGTGCCTGTGTCCTAGGTACCAGGCAGGGAAGCAGTGACCAAATGAGGAGAGGGCATCACATAAAAAGGACAAACCTCACTGCCTCATTGGCTCTGTCCCCTTCCTCCACTCTGGGGGAAGTCTGCTCTTTTCCCTATGCTTTACTTTCTATAAAATAAAATCCGTCTATTATGCTTTCCTCGGTGTCCCTCAGTTTCATTCTCTGAGAGGACACTAACACGACATCCACATCACCGTCATCACTATCTCTCCATCTTTTCACAAGTTAACTTTCTTACTTGTACAATTATAGTTTTTTCATGTTTTTGAATTTTAAAATGAAAGCATATGATGATTTTCTTGTGTGTTTTGTTTCTATTGTTCACTATTACATTTGAATCTCTGAGAAGTCAAAAGTGACATTTTGTTGAATTCAGCAAAAGAAAGTTTCATTGAAAGAAAACTATTTCTTCTCTTGTCCTCTCTAATCTTTGTAGTTGTTATCCCATTGTAATTTAAAATATCAATTAATTTCATGATGAACATCCCTGGAAAGAGTTTGGTTATCCATTTATGGGAAAAAAATTTTCCCATAGATGGCTTTAAATTTGGACACAATTATGTATAATTAGTGAACTAAAAGATTAGTGAATAAAAGTTTTCTACATTGAAGCATACTGAAGAAAATTATGCATATATACACACAGATATCACATATGGGTGTATATACGTATTTGGGTATGGTGAAAATTTGATCACATGTATGTTTGTATTTCTAGTTAGAAGAAACAGAATAAAATAGGATAAATATTATAATTTTAATAGTGTACACATTTTCAAATTTGATCAGGCATTCATTGATCAAAAGAATCAAGAATCACTAAAATCCTTAAATGTAAAAATACAAAACACACATACTGTTGCAGTTTGGGTTCCCCTAGAAGCCAAATCTAAGAATGTAGAAAGCAAAAATATTGAGGAGTGCTGTTGCTGGGGATTGGAGTAAGTAAGGAATGGTTAGGGGTATGCTGAACATCACTGGATGTTTTTAAGGTCTCAGTCAATATCATGGGTATCTCTAGAATCATTCTGATTGGGGGTTCTGCAAGGTCTTTACATGTCTATATCAATCAGATTCTGAATGTGATTCTCTGATATTCTGAACGTATAGTCTTCCCTCTACCCCCAACCTAGGAAGTGAGTGTGAACTTGAAGTAGGTGACTTTCTCTTCTCTTTTAAAGAGAATTTTAAAGATAGACTCAAATGAGTATACTTGGTTGTCAACAGTCTCAGAAGATGGGTGATTGAGTACTTAGGGATAAATTCAGTTGACACACAATGACATCTACTGCTTTGCATACATACCTACACTCCTAGGAAAATTAGTAAAATTACTGAAATCCATCATCAAAAAGAACATCTTCAAAGCCACATGAATGAAATTTTATTGACTACAAAACAACTGACTTCTTATTAGCAATAATTAAAAATAAAGGGAAATTGAATGAAATGCTTAGAACACAGAAAGAAGAATAATTGCAATGACAAAAGTAAAGTACATGTAAATTAAAATCATTGTATACAAAAAGGGAATTTATTGTTAGCCAACCAACACTGAAAAAAAGAAATAAGAGGATTTATTCAGAAAAAATAATCACAGATAGAAATACCACAGAATTTATGAACAAAGCACAAGATGAGTTGTAAATGTGCAACTATACATAAATGTTGATTAGATTATTGATAAGATTTTGTGGTTTTTATATGGTTTTTGTATGAATTTCTTCACAATTTCATAATAGCTGATGATGTATAACCACAATTCTTTCATTTTTATGATATGTACAAATTATACCTTTATACATATTTTTTTAATTCTATAAACATGGTCTTACAATTAGGAGGGGTTCATCATCAAACAATCAAGAACAACAGTGTAATGACAGAACAAGCCAATACTGGTGCCAGACCATGGTTTCCTCCCTTTGGGTTCCCCATGGTTCCATGTTTCACTTTACTTAAGCCCCAAGTTAATTGGACTTCTCATGGAAGTTGGAGGTTCCCCTTGGATTAGATTCACCCATATTACCTCCCTTTGGTCACTTTGATGTCCTTCCTATTCCCTTCCCCCCTCCGTACCCCACCCCCATGTTCCGTAGGAATCTTAGCACAGTTCCCCATGATCATTTAGAATTAATACATGTTGAGGTAATTGTTAGGTTAGCCATCTAACAAACTGTGCTTATATTCTAGCTTCCACAAATGAGAGAAAACATTCGGCCCTTGAGTCTCTGAGTTTGGGATACTCCACTTAGCAAAACTTTTTCCATCTCCATATTTTGAATCCTTTTGCTCATTCTGTTTTTTGCTTTTATTTTTTATTTTAGCACCAGGGATTGAAACCAGGGGCACTTAATCACTTATTCACATCACTAGCCCTGTTTATTTATTTTTTATTTGTCTCAATACTCTGATTTTTCTCTTTACCCATTATTGAATGAGTAGGATAGCTTCCAGGTTTATTCTTGTGTTTAATATGATTATAATTTATTGTTCTAAATATTTCTCTTACATTCAAATCTTAAGCTGTGACATACATATATTTTTTTTAATGAGGTATCCAAGAAGAGGTCCAATCTCTCTTGCTTGTGATTATGTTTGTTTTATATCACATACTACCACATACTCGATATAGTATCAATTGGTTGGAATTCTCCTGATGCCTAGGAAATTACTCAGAACTAATTTTCATTTCTATTGTCATTGATACTTTCATTCATTTTACTGTACCAAAGTGGGATGTTGGGGAAGGAATATTACACATTTTTCTACATGCAGACTGAAGCTTCCTTTTGCATTTTGATAGTTTTTAACTTGCTTCATTGAACACTTCTCTCTAAACTATTTCATGGTATGTCAGCATAATAAATATAACATGTTTTAAAAAATAAGATTGTTTCTTCTTGAAATATCTTTCCTTCTTAAAGCCTCCTTAAACACAGTATTTTTCCATTTTCCCAATGATTTTCATTTCACTTGATCCTGAATGGTTCACTGTTCTGAGTTCTGAAATCTTTCTTAGGATATATGAGTTTGGTTTAGTTTTGCTACCAACAAACTGCTTGACATCAGGCAATTCTTTTCACCTCTTGAAGGTTTAATTCCATTTTTTTCTTATTTGGTAAAAATGAGAGAATATTAGAGTAAATGATTTTACCTTTTGGCTCTGATACTCAATCACTTGTATTAAGTGCTGAAATTTATTCCAGGTTATAAGATAAGGTAGCTATAGAATTGGAAATAAAGTCCCCCAGAATGTCTTTAGCTATAACCAGGTGACCTACAGGAAAGAATAATCAGAAGACTTAAAGTAAAGAAGAAATGTCATAAAAAAGAATGAGTAGGAAAAGAAATGAATCAAAGTGACATGGGAAGTAAGGGTAAAGGTGAAAAAGAACAGAGAGAAGATTATCTAAAACAAAACAAAAAAGATAATTAAGGACATAATAAAGGCACACCTGACATGATTACATAATTTTTTTTCTAAAGAGCTAGTCCAAAAACCAAGAGGACTCAATTTTGACAATCCCCTACCTTTCCCATTTTGTGTGATGCAAATATCTGTCAAATCATAAATCACTCTCATATGTCACAAATGTTTTTCCTTTATAATTGTGCTCCTTCCCCAGCATCCTCCTAAATCAGATTTACCTTTTGTCAGCTAACTTCACATGTCACTCCAAATGAAGTGAATTTCTACACTGCAGTCCTCCTATGTTGCCTGTTTCTTAAACCTTGACGAGAGCCCCTGCACTGAAAGCACCAATCTCTAATGTATTCATGTAATGAAATAATTTTATTTTAAGGTGAAGCACTTTTCATTTTCTGATTGTGGCCTGCATAGGTTTTTATGAAGACTGGAGCAACAGCATCTTTCAAGAGCACCATCTGGATGTGGCTAAATGAAGTACAATGACAAGGTGGTGATGCAGGAAATAAAAGGGACATGGTTATGTTACAGAAATAAATGGCCTAGATCTCATTTGCAAGACTGATAAGATACAGTGGGGGAAAATAACTGGAAAAGGTATGTCTTGTGAGTTCTGCAGTATTTTTACTTGATTTAAATTGATTGCACAATTAACATATTTAATTAATAACCAAAAAATGCTCAGTTACATGAGCGAACGAGTACATCCCAAGAACACATAAGAACACAAAATGCTGTATTTGCATTTTGAAGGGTAGCATAAAACACAGTAGATAAAGCAAAGCTTTCTTGGTATAATCTTGGTATAATCTTTTGGAGTTCTTTTTTCCTGTCTGAAAAGATCAGTCCATGACTCTGACTTCTTTCACCATGTGGTAAAATAATAGCTCCATTTATTGAGAACCTTCAAAAAAAAAAAAAAACACTGGGAATATTCTAAGGATTTTATGTAAAGTTTTAAAAGAAATGATCACAGGCACTGGTTATTTCATGTTTTCTTATCTCCATTACACAGAAAAAATGAGTAACTTACCCCAAGGTCCACAACTATTGTGAGTGTGCTGAATTTGACTCACATTAAAATCAACATATAACCCTAACTCCTAGCCCTGTCTCTCCATGCACTTGGGTTTCTCCTTCATGAATCAGGAGTCCTGGTTTCCTGAAGGACAGGGACTTGGGACACACTTACATAGGTCCAAATTTGGAGTCACATCTCAGCTCTGCTACTCACTAGTTATAAAATGGGAACTGATAATTCTGTAAGGAGGATCACTGCCAATGAGAGGACATATGGGTAAAAGACTTTTCCTAAACATGTTGTAGCTATTCAGTTGGTGGTGGTGCTTGTCATTTTTTTAATACTGGATCTTTATGGTTATATGCAGTAATTGGGTTTTTCCTGACAAACTCATACATGTATGGCAATCAGTTTCATTTCATGATCCCCCTTTCCCTCCCATCCTTTCTCCCCTCTTGCCTTCTCCTTCCTCTATTAACGTTCCTTTATCTCATGTATTGTATTAATTTGTATTTGATTGCTTTTTGATATAATATCCTTCCCTCCTGCTCTCCCTTATTTTACTCTAGCTTCCATAAATGGTAGAAAACATTCAACATTTGAGTTTCTGAAGAGGGCTAATTTCACTTAGCATGCTGTTCTCCATTTCCAGCCATTTACCAGCAAATGCCATAATTTCATTCTTTTTAATACCTGAGTAGAACTCCATTGTGTGTGTGTGTATACATATGTGTGTGTGTGCATGCATGCACACACATCTATATACATAATCACAATTTCTTAACCCACCCATCTGGGTTGATTCCATAAATTTAGCTATTGTGGGTGCATGTCATTTTGGGTTAATATCAAATAGTTTGCCTTTTCCAGATTATGTCCTAAATTTGTGTAATCTCATACTATTGTCTCACCAGAAATAGTTAATGACTTTCTTTCAGACTCCAGAGTTGAGTCTAGTTGCCTCCCCCATGTCCACCACATGTATACCAACAGTATTTACAAAATCTGTCTCACCTCCTGGGAGGATGTAGTACATAACTAAAAAGAGCTCAGAATTTTAATGTACAGAAAATATAAAACTATAACAGACATCTCCACCAGGGTAGGGAGGATATTAGAGTATCTAACAATTTAAATATTTAAAGTTTTATATTAATTTATTGGGGCTAGAGTGGTGACTCAGAGGTTGAAGGGCTTGCCTGGCATGCGCAAGGTCCCAGGTTCAAACCCCAGCACCAAGTACATAACCAAATGTCAGAGAAAGGAAGGCCAGATGGAAAAATAAATAAAAATTGATTTTATCTTTCTCTATCTCACTCTCACTCTCTCTTAAAAAAATAAAGACATACATTAATTTATAAACCCATTTATATATACTATATATTTGCTAACTCTATAATTTATGAAATGGTTTCCATAAAACCATCCAATCTCAAT
>PVKS010013980.1:0-49476 GCA_004027875.1 Aplodontia rufa | reverse complement strand
AGCCACACCGGCCCACACCACCCCACGAACGCGGGCGCACGGGCCCGCCTCCTTTCCTTCCTGCGCAGGCGCACGGGCCCTCCAGCCCAGCCCTCGCTCGTCTTACGTCAGTTCCTGTTTGTGGCGGGAGAGGCGGTATTTCCGGCAGGAGGGTGGGAGGGGGCGGTAAGCGGGGGCTGGGGGGAGGGGGCGGGGGGGCCGCGCCGCGCGAGCCGTTGGGCCTGGCTCCGAGAAGGCGTCGCCGCCGCCGCCGCCGCCGCCGCCGCCGCCGCCGCCGCCGCCAGAAAACACAAGGAGCTGGACCTAGCGCAGCGTGGCGATGGGCGGGGGTAGAGCCCCGCCGGAGAGGCTGGGCGGCCGCCGGTGACAGGTGAGTGCGCCAGCGCGTGTCCCCGAGCGCACCCCCCCCCCGCGATGGTCGCGTCCGGGCCCCCCGCGGTGCCGCGCTGGGCCGTACCACCCGTGCCCGCCGGGCGGGGACCTAGGTCCTCGAGCCCCCCCTTCCGGAACTGAGTGGGGGTGGCCGCGCAGGGGCGGGGGGACTAGCCCAGAGGGGCCGGGGGCGGGGGTGGCGAGTGCGGCCGCGACGGCTCGAGGAGCCTACCTAGTGCGCGAGGACCGAACCACTGAGGGGCTGGGGACCGAACCAGTGGGAAGCAAATCTTTTAGGGGCGCACTGCGTCTAGAGTAGAGGAGTGTGTCATTTTGGGGCTTTGGGAGCGGTCCCTATAAGGCATTTAGAGGGGCGGGGGCTTCAGGAGAGGACCCTGTACCTAGTTGTGTCGGGGATGGGGCCGTCTCGGTTAGACCACAAAGGTCTGGTGGGGCGCCTGCGTCAGGAAAAGAGGGCTGTGATGTTCATAATTTGAGGGACGAGGCGCAGGGGGGCAGGACGGGCCCAGGTGGGTGTTTAGGGGTGTACTTTGGGAGGTCTGTAATGCCGAATGGTGAGCAGGAGCTTCTGCTTCCTGTATTTAATGTGCAGTGGTGGGCGTTTACGTGGAACTCACCCTTGATTGAACTTCTTAATGATTTGGGGGAAAGCAGGATGGTTACTGGGGTGCTTTGAACCATGGTATTGTCTGCTCTGGACTCCAGAACCCGCTCAGATGATTTCTTTTTGAGGTGTGTGGGACATCCTTTGGCAAGTTCTTTCCTTCCGGGGGTGGGGGTGATAGGTCTTAGAAGTCAAGTTTTGTGAGCCTTGGGTTCCTTACTAGGGAGGGGAGAGGGTGTTGGGCTTGTGTTTGAGGACCTGCTTCTTTTTTTTGTTTTTGTTTTTTTTTAAAGGCGGAGAGAGTGAGACTTAAAGAGAAAGAGAAAATCAAATTGGTTTTATTTATTTTTTCATCTGGTTTTTGTTTCTCTGACACTTATGTGGTGTGGAGGCTCGAACCTGGGTCTTCGCTCATGCCAGACAAGCACTCCAACCGCTGAGCCACCGCTCCAGCTCCTAGTTCCTACTTGTTAAGACCTGGCAGAAAAGAGTTTGGAGGATCAGCTCACTCCTAGGGTAGGATGCCTGGAGACATTTTGATCCCTAGGATTCTGAGGCCCCTTTTCTCTCATTGGAAACTTTCTGGGGCTGGGTAAAGGCCTGGGCTGGAGTAGTTGGGACCTCTGATTGGGCTCCTTTTCAACCTTGTCCACTCTTCCCTTCCCAGAGAAGCAGCTAGAGTTCATCCTGCCTGACCTTGGTGGGCGGTGGGCGGTGGGTTTGAAGGGACCAGGCACCAACCACAGACCACTGCAAGCTCCTTCACCCCCAGCCACAAGGCTGCTTGTGTCTCCGGTTACCAGCCCAGCTGCCAGTCATGTTTACACTCCCTACCATTTGAGTGATAACAGTTGGCCTCGTGTGAGGCTGAGAGCTGTTTTCCCAGCTGTTCCTCTGCATAGGCCAAGGGGACCTGAAGGGGGGTGCCCCTGGCCCAGAGCTGCTCAGGGAGAAATGCTGCTGAGAATGGTTTGGGATGGTCAGATCCTCCACAGATCTGGTTTCTTGTTGTGGTCCCTGGGCTGGTGTTGGGAGCAGCCAACCCTAAAAGTGTGGCCAGTGCCCCTGCTCCCTGAGCCAACTTGTGACCTTGACTTGCTCTGTAACCTTTGTCCTGGGTCTGGATATTTCAGCTGGCTGGATGCGGTCCCTGATTGATCCAGCCGCCTGGGCTGGTAATGTGGTCAAGGGGGCAGATGGCTGCCTGTGGTCCACAGTAGTGGCTTCAAAACTGACTGCCCTCCATGGATCATGGTTCCTCAAGAGAAAGGTCCCTGAGTCCTGTGAGGCAGTGGGTGCTCTCTAGGGTTTTTCTACACTAAGAGTTTGTTCCTCTAGTCTTCTCTTCCTCCTAGCTTTTAGAGGGTTCACTGAATTGAGTTAACAGCAGCAATAAAAAACAACCCTGAAATTGATGGCTGACATTAACAGTGTGTTCTGTGTGCCATGCGACGTTAGGGATACTTGATGTAGGCTCACTTGCTGAACACATGTGTTCTAGAGTGTCAGGCACAGTTGTCATGATGTCCGTTTTGTTATCTTTATTTTTTTTAAAGAGGGACAGTGAGAGAGAAAGAGAGAATCGATTTTATTTAGTTTTTCATGTGGCATTCATTGCTCCTACACTTAGTCATGTACATGATGCTGGGGTTCGAACCCTCATACCTGCACATGTGAGGCAAGTGTTGTAATCACTGAGCCCCGGCTCCAGGCCCATGATCTATCTCCCTTTTAGATGAGGAGACTGAGGCACAGAGAGGCACCATTTCGAGAGTTAGTGGATAGTCAGTGTTTATTGAGCATTCACTCCATGCTGGACATGTGACAGGCCTTGTGCACACACAGTCATGAAACTTCATTTAAGGAGCTAGAGCGGTGATGTAGCAGCAGAGTGCTTGCCTGGCATGCACGAGGACCTGGGTTCAAATCCCAGCACCACATACACAACTGAGCGTTGGAAAAACAAAAACTAGAGAAAAAATAAATAAAACTGGCTCTTTAAAAAAAGTTTAAGTTTCAAAACATATCTATGTTTGTACCTACCTTATAGAGTCCTATGAATGAGGTAGGACAAGGAAACTGAGGTACTCGCTGTGAAATGAAATGACTTCCATAGAAGTGGTGGAATTGGGATGTGTGCTCCTGGCTCATGTTGGCTTCTCAGAGTGGTCCTCTTGTCAATGAGTAACTGGTAACTGGGTAGTGCCCCCCCAGGCTATACTGGGAATTAAACCCAGGAATGGTCTTATTACTGAACTACATTTTTAAAAAATCTGAGACGGGGTGATCCTCTTGCCTCAGCCTCCCAGGTAGCTGGAATCGCAGGTGTGCACCACCATCCCCAGAAGGCAATGGCTTTTGAGAGTAGATGCTTTGCCTGGCATTGGGCTTGGAGCTTTATTTGGTGTTTGTGTCTGTTTTGCATGGTCAGTCATTAAGACTTGGAGGAGAAATTCCCTTCCTCCAGGTCTTATTAGATGCCAGGCTGGGGTTTGAGCCCAAGGCAATTATACCCAAGTGCTTGCTCACCTGGTCCCATGCTGGAGTAGGTCTCTGTCACCTTGACCCCTGCCCTGGTCATTTCTTTTACCCCTGAGCCTGGACTGCCATGGAGACTCCTGCTTGTGGCCAGTCCAGCATTTCTGGGCTTGCTGGGGAAACTTGTTGTCATTCCACTGTTGAGGTAGGGCTTCCTTTAGCCCTGGGCAGGTTGTGCTGGAAGGAGGAGATAGCAAAAGAGCCATGTGGGGAGGGTCAGGGCACAGGCCCTGGGGACCTGTGTTAGAGGAATGACGGGACATGGACATGTGTGTGAGTTCTGACACTTTGAGTTTCTGATTGTTACCTTAGGATATAGCATACATCTCCATGAAGTGGACTCAGAGTGGCGCCCACCTTGGGTTCTTGGGAGGATTCAGTGAGTTAATCCATGAGAAGCTCCTACGATGGTGCCTGGGTCTATGGAAGTCCCAGTTGGCGGTCTCTATTATGTTACTATGTACAGGACTGAGGCATTCCGCCTCGCCCACCCTCCACCCTGCCTCCCCTCAGGCATCCCAGGATCCAGGCCCCAGCTTGCCCCAACCAGGAGGATCCAGGCATTTGATATCCTGGTTGCCAGCCTCTAAAGAGCTGCAGTGAAGCGATTCTGAGCACAGGGTTCACATCCAGCCCTACCACCTTTTTGTTTTGTGGCCTTGAGCAGGCTCCTCAACCCTTGTGAGAGCATTTCATCATCCGAGTCATGGGAGTGATGACAATTCCCACTTGATAGGGTTATTGGGAAGGCTAAGTGGGTTAATTTGTGGAAAACATTTAAAACTGGCTAGCAGAACAGTAAGCCTGCAGTACCCCCGCCTCTTCTCTCTACTTAAGACAAGTGACAGACACAGATGCACCCCAGGCATGCTAACAGTTACAGTTCATATTATTCCTGCTAGGTCTTTGAAGCACCTTGGCACTTTTCAGGACCTTGTCAGAGGACATCAGGAAGAGGGCAGGGCCAGCATTAACATCTCCATTTTTCACATGCAGAAATGTTGTGTGGTGGGCATAGGATCAAGTAAAACCTAACAAATGCAGCTCCAATGCCCCTTCCCCCTCACCTATACTTGCTGCCCTGAGCCCCTCCACAGTAGACATTCTAGATTCTTTGTAGATGTCTGGTTCTGCGCTTTTCCTTTTCCATGTGTTTTGTTTTTTTCCCCCAGTGGTACTAGGGATTGAACCCAGGGGACTGGACCACTGAGCTATATACCCCAGCTCTTTTTGTTTGTTTGTTTGTTTAATTTTGACACAGGGTCTTACCAAGTTATTGAGGGCTGACCTTGAACTTGTGATCCTCCTGCCTCAGTCTCTCAAGTCACTGGGATTACAGACTTGTGTTATTGCACCTGACTCTCCCCCATAGCCCCTGGAGTAGTGCCAAGGTGAGTGTCGGCAGAGTCTTGGCAGAGCCTGCTGGGTCCAGTGAGAGGTGTGGATTTGATCCTGAGGGTACTGAGCTGGGAAAAGATTTCATTCATCTACCACCATTTTTGAGCCCCTGATCTGCCTGGCATTGCATTAGGTACTGGGGATATGGGAGTATACTCTTCAAAATCCCTATCTTTGTGGAGTGGAGGGAGATCAGTATGAAACAGATGAACAAGCTTGGAGTGGTTGAGTTACCAGGCAGCAAATTCAGATGAGGTGATTGGGACTCATGGGGAGCTCCTTTAGACATGGTGGCAGGGAAGGCCTCAGAGCTGATATTAGGCAGGCAGGGTAGTTATGTGGGTTCAGTGAAGGAACAGCCTTCCAGGTGGTGGCACCCAAAGTGGGAAGGACCAAAGGGAGGATGGCTTGGTGGGGGTGCAGGAACAGACTGCATAAAGGACTGTGTGACTATGCAGAGCCCATGAGGGAGCCAGGGGCTGGGCCAGGCAGGGCCTAGGTTCCTCAGATCCTGGTAGACTGCCAGAGGAGGAGTTTGGAGTTCTTTAGGAGCAGCTTGAGCAGATTTTCGGTGTTAGAAGGTGACTTTCACCATGAGAAGTTCTCAGGCTTCTGCCTGGGGGCGGGGTAGATTTGACTGAGCCAGGCAGGGAGTTTCACTGGCCTCCTACTTCCCCCTTGAGCGGAATCACTGCCTTACGACTGGCAGGGGCCCAATGGTCACCTCCCTTTTCTGTGGTTTTCACACTGTGTTCCCAAGGGCCCATGGCAAGGGGTATGAGGGGCTGACCTTTCTGCTCATCCCTCCCTAGTCCAGCCAGCTGAGTTAATGGCACATAATGCAAAACTGCAAACACCAATAGAAACAGTTGTTGCTGCCCACTCAGCTTGTGGGCCTGTGGGCCTGTGACATGCTCGGTAGTGCTTTAGAATTGGAAAGACCAGACCTCCTGGGCTTACCCACCAGTGAAGACATGTACCCACCTAGTGGATCACATGAGGTTGTGGTTGGTATTATAAAGGCAAGATAAATGGGAGTCAGCAGAAAGAAGGGTACAGATGTTACTCTGTTTTAGCTGGATAATCAAGGGGGGGTCTCCCCGAGGCCATGGTGTATGGGCAGGGTATGGAATCCTATGGAAGGAGCCTTAGCATGACCTATGTGAAGACCCTGCAGACTTGGGAGGAATTGTCTCCAGTTCCCACCTGCGGCAGTGTGCCACTCTAACATGCTCAGATCCAATTGAAAGTGTTGGGTCTGGTGCTGAGTTTGAGTGACGTAGCTCCAGGGATCTCTCTAGCACAAGAAGAGGCTCAGTAACCCTAGGTGGGAGTGACCCCTGATATTTTTCTGAGTCTTGAACTGGAATATCATCCTGAACGGAGCAGAGCCCTGTCAGATCCCACCTCTTGGGGCACCAGAAGTCCTCTGACATGCGGGAATGGGAAGGAGTGTCTTCTGCAGTTAATCTCAGGCCTCTGAAGGACCTGGGAATACCGCCCCCCTCTGGGCCTCTTTCAGCTTTCCAGATCTCTCAGCAGAAGGCCCTCAGCCACCAGGCCTCTGGGCTGCATGGTGAGGTGGTTCCGTGGCAGGCTTTTCTGGACAGCCAGCCAAGCAGCGAGAGGCCCAGCTAGGGGAGACAGCCTGGGAACAGGACCAGGAGGGAAGGATCGAGTGAGTGTGGGAAGGGCACAGGGTGGGATCTTGGCCTGGCCCTATTGGAACAGGACCTACTGCCAACTCAGCACCCATGTAGGGCCTGGGTGCTCTGAGTGCAGGGATAGCAAGCCAGGGTCGGCCAAAGGGAGACAGTGGGCCTCAGGTTCCTGCAGGAAGTTCCTTAAGCAAGCCGCCTGTGAAGCTCGTCCACAGATGTTGTTTCTAAGGGTGAGGCTAGAAATCCAAGCCTTCCTTGGTTTGCCACCGTGTGGGCCTTTTCCTAACGGACTGAGGCAGCTGCCACTGCCATGTTCCCCTCCTTGGCCTGCTCTCGGGCTCCTCATTGACTGAGAGTCATTGACCTACTCTTACCTAGCCTGGACTGCCTAGTGAACCAGGCAGAGGACAGCTAATGGCAAAGGTGTTTCAGTTGAGTTGCTACTGCTGGAGATGGCCAGGCTAGGGTTGATGAGCATCTGAGAGTAGAGAAGGGCTTTGGGGACAGCCAGCCTGCACTTGTCTGTTGGCAAGGGGATGGGTTCAAGGTCTCTCACTTAAGACAGAGGTGGACCTATTAGTTGAGGTGTTCATCTGGGGAAGAGGGAATAGCCTGCTGTGATAAATGCCCCATGCCAGTGAGCTCTGTAAACCTGTTCAGCGGTGTACAGGATGGAAAGTGCTGCTACCCCATTTTGTGAATGGGAAATTGCAGCACAGAAAGCTGTGGAGCGTGTCCGTGTCCTTGAAAATTGTTATAAGTGGCCTGTCTGTGCTGGACGCGGCTCCAAAGCTGCATGTGTCCTCTCATTAGTTGTACCACAACCTGGGAACTCGGTGCAACTTTTATCTCCCCATTTTACAGAGGAGGAAATAGAGGTACAGGGATGCTGTTGCATCTGTCACAAAGTGTTAGTAAATGACAGAAAACAAATTTGAAATTGGGACCCAGTTCCATCTGTGGTTCATCTACCCCCCTCCCCCGTTTTTGTTTTTGTTTGTAAAAGAGAGAAGGCCAGTGTGTGAGAGAAGGAATCGATTTTTATTCAGTTTTCATGTAGCATTTGTTGCTCCGGCTTTTGTTGTGTACATGGTGCTGGTGTTCAAACCCCCGTCCTTGCATATGCCCAACAAGCATCGTAACTGGTGAGCCTCCGCTCCAGCCTCCCACCCTCCGCCCTTTTTTTTTAGTACCAGCAGGGCCATTCTTTTCTACTACCACTGATCTATATGCACCCCTCCCGTCCCCAGCTCTTTATTTTTTACTTTGAGACAGGGTATTGCTAAGTTGCCTAGGCTGGCCTTGAACTTGGCCTCTTATACTGGGCAGCTGGGATTACAAGTGTGTGCCACACCTGGCTCCAGCTGCCTTTATATGACCTTACTGATTGATTGATTGAATGATTGTACTGGGGATTGAACCCATGGGTGCTTAACCACTGAACTACGTCTCAACCCTTTCTTATTTTTCTTATTTTTGAGACAGCATCTCACTAAGTTGCTTAGAACCTCTTTAAGTTGCCGAGGCTGGCTTTGAATTTTCAGTCGCCCTACCTCAGCCTTCCTAGTCACTGGGAGTACAGGTGTGCACCACAATGCCTAGCTAAGACTGGTTCTTCTTTTGACAGATATTGTGGTTACTGTTACTGTGGTTGGTAGTTGTAATGAATTCTTTCTTGCTTTCTCTTCTTCTGGACAGAGCTGGCACAAAGTAGGCATCGGTCATCCTGGAAAAGCCTCCATTCGATGTCTGCTTGAGAGGTGGGGTGTGGCTGCTTCTCTCTACTTGCTACTGCCTGTGTAGTCCTAGTCTTGCCCCATGCTTTCCCCAGAGGCCCTTATAGGCTGGAAAAAAAGAGGAGCCTGGGAAGCACCTCCCTCCCCTGTCCTGGGGTCTGATTTCTGAATGGCCCCAGGAGCCAGCCCTTGGCTGTTTCTGGTAGTTTATGTTTTCCAGTCTATCACAAAATATTTGTTGAGTTCCTACTCACATTTAGTTCTGGGTGCCAGGGAATGGCTCCCAGCCTAACAGAGAGGGCAGAGGATGAAAATAGATGTAGCTGTACCTGGGGAATGTTCCTGAGGAGGGAACATGCAAGCAATGGCAGGAAGCCCAAAGGGCTGGACTGGGCAGGTTATGGCACAGGTAAAACCCTGAGGTGGGAAATACCTGGGTATGGTGGTGACACAGTTGAGCACTGTGGCTGGAGCTGAGGGAGTGGGAGAGGAGGGTGACAGGAGTTGAGAGCCAGGTAGTGGTGAGGAGCCATGACTTTATCCTCAAGAGGAGGGACAGGTGGGGGTGGCGGGATGGGGGTAGTGTGGGGGAGGAGGCACTGGTGGGAGGGAGCAGGCTGGATTCAAGTGTTGGCCTTGGAGATGGGTGAGGGCAGAGAAGCAGGCCATGTTCTGCTTTGGAGGCAGGGTCCCCTAGGGCCTAGCTTCTCACTGGTATCCAGGGCATTAGGGGCGGGGTGTTTTGAATGTCTACTTTTTTTTTAGCTGTGCGTTTTCATTTAGATGATATTTGCGAAAAGCTAATATAGGCATTTTGTGAGTCATCTGGATGATTTCTTCCTACTTCCCTGGCCCTGATTGAGACTGAAGATGGCCTTTGATTTCAGAGTTCACCTTTCTATAATTGCAGCTGCTTTCTCTGGATATTGATCTTATCCCCATCTGTGCATAAAACACATTTCAGTGGGTTTCCATGATAACATGGGCTTGTCCAAAAAAGTTTTGAGGTAACATAAACATGCTCTGTCTAACGGTATTAAATCCCACTTTACAGATGAGGAAGCTAAAGTTCAGAGAAGCAATCCGTGAAGCCTGGAAGTGGTGGCCAAATTGGAGTTGACTTGAGGTGTGAGTTAGGGCTCCTGAGTCCTGCTCCAGTTCTCTGAGGTGAGTTGGGTTGAGTTTTGGGGACGGATTGTAGCATGGGAGTCTTTCCTAGCCAGGTGGGGTGACTGACCCGCCCTCTCCTCCTACCTCCGCTCCGGCTCCAGGTGCTTAAGTAGCAAGGGTCTGTAGAGCTGTACCACGTGGCTGTTTTTTTTTTTTTTTCCTTTTTCTCTCTCTTTTTTTTTTTTTTTAAAGGGAAACCTCTTTATTTTTTATTAAGAGAGAGAAAGAGAGAGAGAATCAATTTTATTTAGTTTTTCGTGTGGCCTTTGTTGCTCTGAGACTTGGTTGTGTACGTGGTGCTGAGGTTTGAACTCTCATACTTGCGCGTGCCAGGCAAGTGCCAAAACCACTGAGCCACTGCTCCAGCCCTTTTGTTGCCTTTTTAAAGAGATAGGGACAGTGAGAGAGAATCTACTTTTTATTAGTTTTTCATGCACCTTTCATTGCTCTGACACTCCGTTGTATACGTGATGCTGGGGTTCCTTGTGCATGCCAGGCAAATGCCATAACCATTGAGCCACTGCTCCAGCCCCTACATGTGGCTATTTGAGTTTTAATTAATTACAATTAAATAAAGTAAAAAGGCAATTGTTTTGCTATAGCCACAGCACAGACTCTCAGTAACCGCATCTTCGTCATTGCAGAAGTTGCGTTGGATGATTCTGTACTCACTCACTGTCTTTTTGTGCACGTGGCTCTGCCTTAGTCTCGTCATCTGTAGAATGGGAATGGTAGTGCCATCTGCGTCTCAGGATTGTTGGGAGGATTCATGTTAGTCTGCCTGGCACTTTGTGAGTGCTTACTAAATATTAACCATGGTTAGCCCCCTGCCTGTTCACCTCTAGGTGTCCTAGGGGTAAGGTAGGAACTCAGGCCACCAGGCCCTGCCTCAAACCCTGGAGGTGGGGAGGCAGATGGTGGTGACGCGGTAGCATGTGTGTGGGAGGTACATTCATTTGGTGTGGGGGGGTCGTGTTGTGGGTGTGTGAATGTGCACAAGTGTTTATGTGTGTATTGGGCAGCTTCATGCTGTAGAGTGACAGGGATGATGTGGAAGGGCTGCCCAGGGATCAGAGGAAGGGGGCAGTGTGAGAATGGCTGTGGCTGTCTGTTGGGAGCAAAGGCAGAGGGAAGTCAACACAGGACTCAATGTCTGATGATGGGAGTTCAGTCTCCATGACTGTGTCCTAGCTGTCTGGCTATGGGCACTAATTGAATTAATCCCACCCATCCTTGGTTTCCTTATCTGTCAAATGCAGGTTCTTTGGTCCCCGCCTGAGGCATGTGGGGGAAGTGTCAGGCTAGTGCACAGGGCTTATTCTGGGTACAGCTCCTAGAGAGGAAGGCTGTGGTGCAGCCGCTGCCTCGTTGAAGACCTGCACCCCTGCACAGACGTAGACAGTTCCATGTGCTGCCTCTTCTTGTTTCCCTCAGGCCAGCAGTTCTCCATCTCACTCCTTGGGAGAGCGCAGCTCCTGCAGGGGCTGCTCCAGTCAGGCTCAGCCAGGCTACCAGCTTCATCTCCACCACACCTTCTGCCCTTCTTGCCCTACTAGCGAAGCCTCGCACACTGCACTCCTTTGCCCGCTCTTCCTCCGTCTCCATGTGGCTCTCATCTGTTTCAAGTTTTGATTCAGATGTCACTATCTTCATGAGCCCTTTCTCCGATCGCTCTATAAATTGGAAACCCTTACCTGCTTCCCGTACGCACGGTCCTCCATGTGCTGCTTTTCTCCATAACATTTGTCACTGTTCAATATGCTGTATAATTTGCTTCTTTATTTTACTGCCTGTCCCCCATATTCCTCTATGGCAGGGGTTCTGTTTGGTCACTGCTGCATCCTTGGTGGCCAAGGCAGTGCTGATGTGAAGTGATCGCCATGTTTGTGGAGTGAGTGAGCAGAGGATTTTGTTTTGTTTCACCTTCACTTGGCAGAACTCTGAGCATAAAAGCTGTGGTTCTTTGCCACCCTCTCCTGGAATGAATCAAAGCTCTGCACCTGGCCCTGCACTGGGTGTGGCTGGGAACACAGTGAGGACCAGGACAGACTTGTGTTCCTGCCTTGTGGAGCTCGCAGTCCAACAGGGAAGGCCCCATTACCCAGATAAGCGTCCAGGTGACTGGGCATTAGAGATAAGTGCGTTGAAGGGGAGACAAAGCTGAGCTCTCAATGTCTGTCCCCCTGGGGGAAAGAGGCAGCTGGGGAAGGCTTTCCTGAGGAAATAAGATTAGGTCAATGAAAATGGGTGAATAGCATGCTGGGCAGGGCAGTAGCATGTGCAAAGACCCTGGGGTGAGAGTGAAGTCTTCAAGAGACCAGTAGAAGGGGGGGTTGTGTGTGTTGGAGCCAGCTGACCTAAGAGGCTAAAGAGTGGAGGAGGGACTGATGGGCCCTGGCAGCCTCTGTATTGGCCTTGGGTATGCCCCACGTACTCAGGCAGGGGCCTGAGTAGGGTCTGAGTTGTTCTTGGAGGATCCTGCTGGCTGTGGCCTGGTGCTATTTGGAGTCCATGGCCAGGCACCATGGCCAAGCAGACTCAAAATAGTTTGACATGGTTTCTCTTGGTACATAAGCTCTGGGTGGCAGTGTAGGGAAGGTATGTGTGGTGGGGGAGGCAGAGAAGACAAGGAAAGCTGTACCAGTGCTTGTTCTTGCTCTGGTTTCTTTTGCAGCCTTCCTACGCCCTCCTCCTGCCCCCAATGCTGCCTGCACCAAGTAGACAGATGGGGTAGGTGGCGGGTGGTGGGCGATAAAGAGAAAGAAAAGTCTCTAACACCACCTTCTCACCAAGGAGGTAGAATAGGTAAAAATTCACATGTTCAGAAATATATAGTGTAGGAAGTGTAGTCTCCACCTACCAGAGGAAATAGTAACATCTGATGTGTGCTGGTAGGACTTCTGTGGATTAGCTCATCACATCCTCCCAGCAGCCTTGGAGTTCTGTATTCTTATTATCTCTAGTACATGGATAAGATGAGGAAAGGGACAGTGAATTTCAGAGCAGGGCTGAAAGTCTGCCGTTTGGTTCGTGAGGCTGCCTTGACTCCCATACCCGTAGTCTGCCTCTGTTAGCACATCCCCTTCTGATTTGTTTTTCTCTGCACATGATACTTAATTGCATGCATCTTCATACCACGAAATCTAGGACACTGTGCCCCATAAGCCTCATAATTGCTTTTCTTGTTTTTGGTACCAAGGAGTGAATCCAGGGGTACTTAACCACTGAGCTACATCCTCAGACCTTATTTTTTGTATTTAAAGGGAAAGAAAGAGCCAGTTTTATATTTCATCTGGTCTTTTTTTTTCGTGTTGTTTATTTTTGTTTTGTTTTGATTTTCCTCCACCTAGTTGTGTATATAGTGCTGGGGATTGAACCTGGCTCCTTGCACATGCCAGGCAAGTGCTGTATTGCTGAGCCACTTCTCCATCCCCCATCTCCAGACCTTTTTATTTTGAGATAGGGTCTTGCTAAGTTGCTTAGGGCCTGGCTAAGTTGTCGAGCCTGGCCTTGAATTTTGAATCCTTTTGTCTCAGCCTCCTGAGCCACTAAGATTACAGGCATGCACCCCCACACCTGGCACTAATTGCTTTTTTTTTTCTTTTAAAGAGAGAGGGACAGTGAGAGAGAAAGAGAACCAATTTTTTATTTAGTTTTTTTTTTTTTTCATGTGGCCTTCGTTGCTCCCAACACTTCATTGTGTACATGGTGCTGGAGTTCGAACCTGCATCCACATGCATGCTGGACAAGTGCTGTAACTGCCAAGCCACTGCTCCAGTCCCTAATTGCTTTTCTAAAAGAATGTTATAGATGAATTATGTACACATGGGTCATGAGCTGCATGTGAACCTCAGTAATGTCAGTGTGTGAAAAAATAAACATGGTAGAATGGAGGCAATGTGGTGTATCGGTGTTTGTGTTTTAGAAAAGGGGCTAACGCTATAAATTCTGTCAAGCAGCAAGCCTTTGCCACTGAGTGCTGATGGTCTCAGTGCTGGTACAGCCAGGCTGGTGTTTGTTCAGGATTGGTCTCCCATGGGTGGTGCTGAGTGGATGAGTGGCCAGGTGCTGTGGTGAGTCCCCCTGTATTAGCCTGTGGTGGAAGCATTGCCAACGGCCCAGTTGCATAGCAAGGGAAACTGAGGTGTGGGGAGGCTATAACGTGGGGGAACAGAGACCTGAATCCAGTCCCCCTAACTTGAAAGGCCATGAGGTACAGTGTAGTGGTGAAGCCAGGCAGCCTGGGATTACATCCCAGCTCTGTTCTTTCCTTTTCAGGTTATAGAGGAAAGATGTTTCACTTGTGTGCTTCAGTTTCCTTAAAATGGAGATGGAAAAAGGCCTGCCTGTAGCCTTGCTGTGTGGGTTAGATTTGTAGCTGCAGGGCTAATGGGCCTTCACGTGATGGGTGCTACCTGAGCGCTCACTGGTCGTAGTGGAGTTGTCATATTAAACATCACTATGGGAGCGCTTGCCTAGCACGCGCAAGGCCCTGAGTTCGGTCCTCAGTCCTGAAAAAAAAAATCACTATGGTACTAGACCCCGATTTACAGGCATTTAGGTTGTTTTCAGATTTTTACTGTTCTGGCTCATCTGATCTCAGAAGCTGAGTGGGGTCAGGCCTGGCTAGTGCTTGGAAGGCAGAACTGTGATTCTCAGCTGGGGTGGCTTTGCTTTCACAGGGGACATTTGATGATGTCTGAAGACATTTTTGCTGGCTGCAGTCAGGGGAGAGAGCTGTTGGCTTAGTGAATATAGACCAGGGAGGCTGCTGAACCTCCTGAAGTGCACAGCCCCCACCACAGGAATTACCAGGCCACAAGTCCTGCCGTAGAACTCTGCCCTGGCACAGTTTTGTGCAGGAGAGACTCCTCCGAGTACTTGTGTGTTCTCCAGCTCTTCAGTGTTGCTGAAATACCCTCATAAAACATGGACCAGTTTCCAGGATGGAGAGTAGCAAGTGAGAGTGTTGTTCCTTGAACTCTGCCCCTCATTCCCACAGGAGATGCTCCCTACCGGTAACAGGTTCCTTTGGATTTACCTTCTGTGCAGGTCCTAGGGAGCTATGGGAAGTCTCAGACCAGAGGACAGGTTGATAGAGGCTTCTGAGGGGCTTAGTGCCACCATCTCAGCTAGATTGAGCCAGTAGGGGAGCCCCCACCCTGCTGCCACCAGCTCCAGGAGATGCAGATCTCTGATTTCCCCGAACCCATATGTGCTGTCTGGTGTCGAAACCAGGTCAGTGAGAGGGGGTGAGAGAGAGGACTTAGGGTAGGGAAAGGAATTTATTTTGAGCTACTGCTGGGCACAGGGCTTCCCTGTACACATATTTTTTCCACAGGTTTTTAATTAAGTGCCCACTGTGTGCCCAGAATTACCAGGCTTTGGGGATCCAGCAGTGACCAAGATAGGCAAGAGTCCTTGCTCTTCCTTTGTTGACATTCTGGGGCAGAAAAATGATAAACTGATAAAGAAATAAATATATACAGTGTATATGTCCATGGTGATAAGTCTTACAGAAAAAAATAAAAGGTAAGGGAGGCAGAGGAAAGGGAGCTTAAGAAACATCAGAGAACGAGGCTTTAGCAGAGACTGGTCCCAGTACCATGGGGGAGTAGGGTATGCAGAGACCCTGGTGGTATCCTGGCGTGTCTCAGGAGCTGCAGGGTGCAGGTGCCACTGGAATGCAGTGCCTTTGGGAAATCAAGGTGGGGGAGCAGTGCAAACCTCAGGGTCCTGTGGCTCCTGTCAGGACTTTGACTTTTCCCTGGGTCACAGGACACAGGAGGATTTGAGTGAAGGGTTGGATTTTGACTTGGGTGGTCACAGGGTCCCAATCTAGCAGGGGGTGTGAGCAGTGCAGTAAAATTCATCTAGGTCTTACAGCCCCCAAGGACAAGGAACTACAGTGACCCTAGTTTTAATACATGAACAAATTGAGGTTCCAGAGGACCTGGCCCACCTGAGGGACCATTTCTGCTCATCTCTGCCCAGAAGCCTGTGTCCAGTTCAGACCCTGTGGTGTCATGTAAATCTCCTCTCTAGAATACAGCCTCCGAGGGGCGTCAGTTTAGAAACCACTGAGAAATAGGCCCATGAGCCAGACAGATAGAAATGAAAATGTTTTAAATAAAATTTGAGTAATTAATTATAGTGTTTGCAACATAGAGATAGATTAGGTCAGTGATACCCATGTACTCAGTAGCTATTGAAAAAATAAATAAAACCTCACCAGCATGGTCACATTCCCCTTGGGGTCCCCTCCCCTCCTCTGTTCCCATCTTAACGCCAGTCACACTGCATGTTCTGATTTCATTCCTGTGCAACGGGGAGGAAACTGCCTCCAGCTTCCTCTTGAGGGGCAAGCTATCACTCTAAAGGGATCAATGTACATATAGGAACATCAGGGGTGTCACTTGTCTGTGGCCATGTGGCCAGGTTTCAGCCTGGGGCTGAAACTGAGTTCCTCTAGAGGCTTTCTCCTTATTTACAGATGGCCAGACCTTCTTGAGGGAGAAGTTGAGGCAGGCCAGTCTTCTATTCTAGAAAGGTAGGTGAGAACCCTGCTTTTGGAGATAGGAGGTGGCCCAATTTGGACTCCACATCATCTGAACTCCCAAATCAGGGTTCTTCTGTATAGTTAAATTTTATCATAAAGCACAGAAAAACACATTGGGGAGACTTTGTACAGTTCAGTAGACCTAGTAGCTGTAAAGCAGGTCCCAGGTGAAAGCAGGACCATGGTGAAAACATTGTCACCTCCCAGAGTTCTCCCAGAGGCTCCTGCCTTTGCAGCATTTGTTGACATTTGTTTTTTGTTTTTTTTTTAAAAAGGAGATGGACAGGGGCTGAAGTGGTGGCTTGGTGGTTACAGCGCTTGTCTGGCATGTGCAAGTCCGTGAGTTCAAATCCCAGCACCACGTACACAATGACATTGAAAACGAAATAAAAGTTGCTTCTCTCTTTCTCTCTCTCACTGTTCCCTTTCTCTTAAAAAAAGAAAAAAGAAAAGAAAAAAGAAAAAAAGGACAGGGGCTGGAGTGGTGGCGGTTACGGCACTTGCCTGGCATGCGCAGGTACGCGAGTTCAAACCCCAGGACCAGTTTTTATTTAGTTTTTTTATGTAGCACAACAAAGTCTTGGAGCCCCAAAAGCTGCATGAAAAACTAAATAAAAATTGATTCTGTCTCTCTCTCTCTCTCTCTCTCTCTCTCTCTGGCTGTCCTTCTCTCTTTAAAAACAAAGACAGTGAGAGAGAAAAAGAATCAATTTTATTTAGTTTTTCATGTGGCCTTTGTTGCTCCAACACTTCATTGTGCACGTGGTGCTGGGGTTTGAACCAGCATCCTTGCACAGGTCAGGCAAGTGCCGTAACCGCTGAGCCACCGCTCCAGCCTTTTGTATGTGCTTTTGGCAAACAAATGTACTAATTTTGGGGGAGGACTGAAATTGATGGGTCATGGGCTAGATATTTATGTATTTTTGTTGTTGTTGTTTTGAGATAGGGTCTCACTGTATTGCCCACATCACATGAGGATCCCACACCAAGGGATCCTCATGCTTCAGTCTCCTGAGTAATAGGACTATAGGTGCATTCCACAACACCTATTTAAATTTTAAATTCTTACTGCCAGATATCCACAGTAGTTGAACTACTTTGTACTTCCACCAGTCTGGTCCTGATTCCTCAGTAGCTCTGCTGATACTTGGTTTTGTTGGTTTTTTAAAATTTTAGCTCTCCTGGGCATGTGTTTTTAATCTGTGTGCCCCTACAACTAATGAGATTGTGTATGTTCCCAAATCGTTTGGGTGTCCTCTGAAGTTCCCTTGTGCTTTTCTCCTTGCCTCCAAGGTGGCTCACATCTGGTCAACAACTCTAGCCCTAGCCTGGGCCCTCAGCACACCCATGCACAGGCATCCTAGGAAGCAGCAGATGGGGATGGGGCCACATGGAGGCTCCCTGCAGTGGGGTGTGCTGCCTGGGTTCTCTCCTGCCTTGGTGTCCTCGGCCTGCAGCTCCCGGGTGAGCAGGCCGTCCTCTTGGCTGTGCTGCCTGGTATTTCATCACTGTAGGACTGCGTCACAGACACCTCGGCTGAGGCGCCACCCTCAGCGGGAGGATGGGGCAGGATCCAGGCGGGACACAGGGGATCTTCCAGTTCCTCCCCCTGTTCTCTCCTGAGCTGCCGCTGACTTCTTAATTGCTGAAACGAGACCATAAAACGTGGCTCTGGTGTGCCAAGCCACAGCCAGGGCCTCTACCACTCAGCTGGGAGACCCGAGGTAAATGGCTTTCTCTCTCTGAGCCCCCTGTCCTTGCCTGAGCACAGTTGGTGGGGTTTAGCGAGCACTCAGGAGAGGCTCCACAGGAGCGCCAGCACCCTGCCCAAGGCCACCCAGCTGGGAATGGCTCGTGGACTCTGGAACCCTGACCACTCTCAGTCACATCTGACTGCCTTCACTCAGCTTTTGGATAATAGCAATCCTGTGTTTGACTGTTGCCAGGCTGTAGACAGTGGGTTGAAGCCTCTGCCCACGGTGGGTGCTTTAGTGCTGTTGATAGCCCGGGTCATGGAGAATCTGAGAAATGATGTTTCTGAGCCAGTGAGGGGAAGGGAGAGCTGTGTGGACCCTAGGCCCCTGTTCTCTTTCTTCTTCTGAGTTCTCCGTCTCAGCTCTTTGCAAGTATTCTGAACTGACCTCGTGGCATGGGAAAGTGTGGTGTCTGTCCCCAATTCACAGCCACATCACAGAAGCGTGTTTCCCCTGGCTGCACCTGCACCCAGCTCCTTCCTACCTTGGGGCCTTTGCATTTGTTAGTTCCCTGTCTGAAATTCTTTCCCCTGCAACTCTGCACTACTCACTCCCTTGGTTACTTTAGGTGTCTGCTCCTGGGTCCCCTGCACTGTGTGGTGCTCACAGTACCCCATTCCCTGCCATTCTTTCTCCTTCATTTTTTTTCTCAGCGCCTCTTTGCCAACCCTGACGTGGTCCATCGTGTATTTGTGTGGTTCTGCTCTCTCCCGCAGAATGTGAGCTTCATGAGACAGCACGGCTGTGTCTTGGTGATGCTTTGTCTAGCACTCAGGACAGCGTCTGAAGCTTTAGGAATTGTCAGAAAGGTTGGTGGAATGAATAGAGTGCAGATGTTTCCACAGCTGTCTCTGATTCGGGGCTGGCTGTCTTGGGGAGACTTGGTTCATTCATTGTGTTCAACTGGTGTTGGTGCTGTGCTGGTCCCTGAGTCAGCATTGATAGATGTGGGGAGAATTGCTTGAGGGGGTGCACAGAGCACCCAGCATGGCTGAGATTGGGAGGGCTTCCTGGAAGAGTCACTTTTTGACTGAGACCTCAAGGTGGAGGGAGAAGGCACTGGAGATGAAGTCTTAGGTGACAGATGCCTGGTTTGGAGAGTGGGCGGGGGGGATGGTGAGGTGTCGTAATTACTGTTGTGGTCTTAGCCTTTGCTTGCTAGGTGTGTGTCTCAGCTCCTTCAGGGTCTCTTCGGTGCGGCAAGGACTTTGTTCTATGTTCTGAGCACATCGGGGAAATGTGGAATGGTTTTAAGTAGAACAAGAGGGGCAAAGTCCATTTAAGATGGAGTTGTAGGGATGAGAACAGAGGCTGTGAGCCCAGGGAGAAGGCCAAGGCAGGAGGAGGGGGCTGTGCGGACCAGGGACTGAGCCAGGGGTAGGAGGCGTGTAGGGTGAATGAGCCGGAGGCAGCTGGAATGGAGGGCAGCAGAGGCCAGGTCCTGAAAGGCCTTGGATGTCAAATTGAGGAGTTTAGCTTTTTTGCCAAGGACAGTGAAGGGCCATGGAAGGGTTTTGAGCAGGGGAAGAACAGGGTCAAATTTGAGAGTCCTTTAGTTGCTGAACAGGGGACCAAGGGTGGGGTGGGGGGAGTCCAGGGAGGAGGTGGAGTAGGATCCTGCTAGTCAGGCCTTAAGCTGGGAGGCGAGGGGGGCGGGGAATGGGGCCAGGCAGTCACATTGCAGGTTGACATTGTGGGGATAGAGTGGAGAGTTCTGGCTGGCCTGTGTTCAGGGTGTGAGGTGCCATGCCTGCCTGCAAGGGAGACCCCTTATTGGTGTTCCAAGCCTAGAACCATTGCCTTTGCAACTAAGGAGTTCAGAGTGATTTCTCACTGTACCATTTATGTCCCTGTCGCTGTCCATCTTGCCTTTCCTCCCGCTTCCTCCCACTTACCTCCCTTCCTTCTGCTCAGGGCCTGGGCAGCCTGCCACCATCACATGCCAGGCAGTAGTGTGTCCGGCCCACCAGCTCCCCTGGGGCATGAGAGAAAGCTGATGCCCATGGTGTCCCTAGAGCCAGCTGACACTTCTCTCGGGGCCACCGTAGCTCCTGACCTGCTGTCCGCAAATAACCCCAGGCTGGGAAAGGCAAAAGGCGCTTTGGGCTTCGTGGCTCCAGTCCAGGCCCCAGGCTCCAGGTAGGGTCCAGCTGGCATCCTCCTTGCACCCTACTCCCCTCTGCCCTGGGAACCTGAGACGAAACAGCAGCCTCGGCGTCCCTCAGTCTGTCTACTGCTGGTCCCTGAGGACAGAAGCAGAGGTTTGGGGAAGGGACCAAGACCTTAATCAAGCCCACAGAACTGGCTTCTAGGCCCCAGACAAGCGTATGCACAGTAGGTTGCTTGTTGAGGACCCCAGAGTGTCCCCAGGCTTGTATATCATCTTGGTGGGAGCAGGGAGAGAACTGAGGCTGAGGAAGTGGCTTGGGGTAGTGCAGCATGGGGTTGGGGGTACTTAGTTTGCTGAAGGTGACAGGTTGGTGGTCTCTGGTTTGGAAAGCAGAAACTGAGAATGAAAGAGAGAAACAGAAAGTGTGTGTGTGTGTGAATGCGAGTGACAAGCTGTCTGATTCATCCTTGGTCACCTCAACAGGGGAGTATGGGAGTGATGCAGGGGGCAGGGCCGTAGCTGCCTCAGTGTCTGCCTACCCAACAGGGAGGGCCCCAAGTGCAGGGCCTGGCTGCTGCTACTCCCAGTGGGGGTCAAGACTAGGCCCCAGAGGGCAGGGCTGTCCCCCACCTTTACTGGCTGCATCTGCTGCAGAGCAGGCCAAGTGGTCAGAGGGCCTCAGCGTCCAAGTGTCCTGAGGAAAGAGGCTGGGATAGAAATCCTCCCACTCAAAAAAAAAAAAAAATCCTCCCACTCTGATGGGCTCCTTCTTGTCTTCCAGGATATACTCTGTCCATAGCGCCTCCTGCATGTCCTGCTGCCCTGAGCTGTTCCAAGCTAGGTGTCAGCGTGTCACGCTGCCACCATGAATGAGGTGTCTGTCATCAAAGAAGGCTGGCTGCACAAGCGTGGTAAGGGGTGTCTTTTGCCCACCAGATGGAGTGTCTCCCCTCCCACCCTGACTCAAAGCATCTGCTGCCCTGAGGTGGAAAGGGCAGGCTGGCAAGTTGCCCAAGGCGCCGCCCGCCCACCCTCTTGATGAGATCCTTCAGGTCGTGGAGGGGGCCCTAGCTGGAATCCCGCACAAGCCCGCAGGCCAGTCCCCATGCTCTGCCTTTGCGTCACTGATCTCATTCATAGCCCCATTTTATTTATTTATGATTTTTTTTTTTTGATCATTACTTTTTTGGAACAGGGATTGAGCCCAGAGCTTCGTGCATGCAAGGCAAGCTCTATACCACTGTGCTGCATCCCAGCCCTATTTTTAAATCTTGAGACAGGGTCTTGTTAAGTTGCTGAGTGATCCTCTTGCCCCAGCCTCCTGAGTTACCCACATGTACCACCACACCTGAACATAGCCCCATTTTATAGGTATGAAAACTAGGCTCAGAGAGGGAAGTCACTTAATTGAAGTAACACAGCAAGGTAGTATTGAACATTCAGCAAATATTCATTGACGACGTGTTGTATACCACATTGTCGCAGGCTTTGGCACAGTGGCACCCTCATAGAGCTCACATTCCACTAGGGAGTGGGGACAAACAACAAAACCTTAGACGTGTGACATTAGGTAGTGATAAACACTGTTGTGAAATATAGAAACCATGAGGAGCAGGGGTTGGAGAGAGATGGGCTGGACAGGGAGGCCACTTTGAGGAGGTAATGGTGAACAGAGCCCTGGAGAAGGTACAGCAGTGAGCCACACAGAGAGCTGAGAAAGGGTATCTTGGAAGAGGGATAGCAAGGACAAAGGCTCTGAGGTGGATGTGATGCTTGGTGGACTGTTTTTGCAGTGCTGGGGATGGGCTGAGAGCCTCATGCGCACAAGGCAAGTGCTGTCCCAAGGAGCTCCTTCTCTAACCTGTGCATGTCTGGAGCAGAGTGAGCAGGGTGAGGAGAGAGCAGTGACATAGCTTCTACCGGGCAGGGCCGTGGCTTTAACTCTGCAGGCAGTAAGAAGCCCTGGGATGTTGTGAATCAGGGTGTGGACCTTATCCAGTTGTACTGATGGGAAGCTGAGGCCCTAGTGAAGTCATGGGCAGAGAAGAGACTAGACCTTAAGTAAGACCCAAGGCCAGCTGGGCGTGGTGGCACATGCCTGTAATCCCAGCAGCCCAGGAGGCTAAGATAGGAGGATCGCAAGTTCAAAGCCAACCTCAGCAACTTAGGAAGACCCTCTCTCAAAACAAAATATAAAAAAGGCTGGGGATATGGCTTAGTGGTTAAGCACCTCTAGGTTCAATCCCTGGTACCAAAAAATAAAAAAACAAAACAAAATCCCTCACAATGAGAGAAGAATGGGGCATGAGATGGACAGGAGCTGGGAGAGCCATCTTAATTCAGTCGTCAGGGCAGAGGCCTTCACTGAGAAGAGGATGTCTAAATAAAGACCTGAAGGAGCCAGGCTCAGTGTTGCGGGCCTATAACTCCAGCTATTCAGGAAACTGAGGCAGGAAGATCCAAACTTGAGACTAGTGGGCAATTTAGTGAGACCTTGATTTAAATGGAAAAAGAAAAAGGGCTAGGGGTGTAGCTCTGTGACAGGGTGCTCCTGGGTTCAGTCCCCAGTGCTGGAGGAAGAAGAAGACGTGATGGAGGCAAGGAAGCGCACCAGAGCTCACTGGGTCAGAGGCACACGGACAGAAGGGATAGCCGGGGACCCTGAGGTACGTGAGTGGGTCATGTTTAAACAGGAGAAGGTGCCGATGCGGTTGGCCCTGTAGAACCAGGAGAAGGGACCCATTCTGCCCTGTTCCACCCTGAAGGCACGAGACAGTGATGCAGGACAGAGACCACTGCCCAGGTGAGGATTTCCCATGAGAATGAGCAGAAGAGACCTGTTTTCTGCTGTACTTTCCAAGCAGGGGCAGCATTCAAGGTACCTCACCCAGCTTCCCACGGACTAAACCCTGAGTTTAGGGCTGTCAGTGGAACTTTCTGAACCTTGACAGACGGTGATGGTGTCATGAGGGCAGGTATTTCCAGGTGACTGTTAACTGAGGTGTTCCTAACGCCTCAAAAAGTGCTTATCATGTAGTAGGTGCTCAGTAAATGATAGTTGAATGATGAACTGGGATTGTGTGTGGTGTGAATGTGCTAGAGTATGTGAGGGTCTTGGGACTGTCCCTCAACTTGAGTTTCCTGAGGCGAATGAAACCTGGAGATGACTGGAGAAGTGTTGAGGGCTCGGGAGTTTATCTCTGGCCTAGAGACTTAGCTGAGGGCTCGGGAGTTTATCTCTGGCCTAGAGACTTAGCTGATGGCAGTAAGTGGGTCTTGATCCCCATTGGGGCTTCACTATCTCTATTTATGCTGCAAGAGGCCAGACGAGTTGGCTCTAGACCTGTCCCTGACTACTGGGATGGCCCAACTTGAACACACCTGCTGTAGGTTAGCACAGTGCACACCAGACACACATGTATGCACACACATGCTCATGTACTTGCAGGCCTCCCTGGTGCCGGTCATCTGAGCAGTGGCTGGCAAAGGTTTCCCCTGCTGCTGTCTTGGCACCTGTGCTCCAACCCCTGCTGGCTAAAATAATTACTGTGCTGATTTTCAGAGTGCCCACTCTGCCAAGCTCTGGGCTCTGCCCCATGCAATCTTAATGTTGAATTTTCATGGATGTCCTGTAAGGTGGCTACCTTCTTACAGACTAGCAGCAAGAATGATTGCCCAAGGTGTCAGCACCGAGAGGCAAAGCCAAGGTTGGACTCAGGTGTCCTGGCTTCTGAAGGATACTCCTTGAGTATGCTCAAGGCCTGGTCTATGTGTTCCCTCTTCTTATTTTTTATTTTGAGACACGGTCTTACTAAGATGGCAGACTGGAATCAAACTGGGTATCCTTTTGCATCCTGAGTAGCTGGGATTACAGGCATGTGCCATCATACCTGGAGTTTTACTTCCTGAATAATGTCCTTTCATACACAAAAGTTTTTAATTTTGATGTGTTCACTTTATTTTTTGCCTTTTGATCATCTGAAAGTATATTGCCAAATCCAAGATAGCTAAGATTTATTTTATTTTATTTTTGTACCAGGGAATGAACTGAGGAGTGCTTAACTACTGAGCCACATCACCAGCCATTTTTAGGGTTTTTTTTGTTTTTGTTTTTGTTTTGTTCTGAAGAGAGAGGCGCAGTGAAAGAGAGAATCAGTTTTATTTAGTTTTCCATGTAGCTTTCATTGCTCCAACCTTTAGTTGTGTATGTGGTGCTGGGGTTTGAACCCTGGTCCTCGCGCATGCCAGGCAAACACCGTAACCACAGCTTCCAGCCTCCCAGTGATTTTTATATTGTGTGTGTGTGTGTGTGTGTGTGTGTGTGTATGTGTTTGTGTTTTAAAGAGAAAGGGACAGTGAAAAAGAGAGAAAGAATGATTTTTGTTTAGTTTTTCACATGGCTTTCATTTCTCCAAAACTTCCTTGTGTATGTGGTGCTGGGGTTTAAACTTGCATACTTGCACATGCCGGGCAAGCGCCATCATCATTGAGCCACCTCTCCAGCCCTTGTATATTGTTTTTGTTTTTGTTTTAAACAGAGGACAGTGAGAGAGACAGAGAAAGAGAGAAACAACTTTGTTTAGTTTTTCACATGGCCTTCGTTGCTCTAACACTTAGTTGTGTATGTGGTGCTGGGGTTCGAACCCGGGTCCTTGCGCTTGCCAGGCAAGAGCCAAAACCGCTGAGCCACAGCTCCAGCCCTTTTTATATTGTATTTTGAGATAGGGTCTCACTAAGTTGCTTAGGGCTTTGCTAAGTTTCTGAGGCTGGCTTTGATCTTGGGATCCTCCTGCCTCAGCCTCCTGAGCTGGACAGGTGTATGTCACTGCACCCAGCAGTAATGAAGATGTAATTGTTAATCTTATATATTCTTTTAAAAGTTCTATAGTTTTAGCTCTTAAATTTAGATTGATCCATTTTTTAATTAGTTTGTTGTTATTTTTGTTTTTGTACCACGGATTGAACGCAGGGTACTTAAGGACTAAGTCTCATCCCTGGCCCTTTTAATAGTTTTTGTATGTGGTACATAGTGTGCGGTAGAAGTCTAACTTGTTGTTAGCATGTGGATTTCCAGTTGTCCCAGCACCATTTTTTTGGGACACTCCTGTTGAGTGCTCTTGGCACCCTTGTTGAAAGTCAATTTAGCATGGCCTGTTTGGGTTTATTATATGACTTTTGGATTCTGTTTCATTTGTTTGTATATTTATCCTTACACCACACTGTTTTGATTACTGTAGCTTTGTATAGTCAGTTTTGAAATTGGTAAATGTGAGTCTTTTAACTTTGCTAAACAGTCTTCAATATTGTTTTGACTATTTGGGACTCCTTGCAATTCCATATGAATTTGAAGGTTGGCTTTTCCATTTCTGCAATAAAACTGTTGGACTTTTGAGAGGAATTTTATTGCATCTGTATTTCACTTTGGATGATGTCAGTCTGACAGTGTTAAATCTTCCAATCCTTGAGTACAGGATGTCTTTGCATTTATTTAGATCTTTATTTTCTTTTATTAATGTTTTATAGTGTGAATTTTTTTCATCTCTTTGGTTAAATCATTCCTAAATAATTTTATTCTTTGGAGACCATTGTAAATGAACTTTTTCCTTAATTGCTAGTGTATAGAAATGTGTTATCTTGCTGAAATAGCTCTAAAAGTTGTTTTGTGAATTTTTTTTTTTTTTTTTTAAGAGCGTGTGAGGGAGAGAGAAAGAGAATCAATTTTAGTTATTTTTTCATCTGGCCTTTGCTTCCCTGACACTTAGTTGTGTACATGGTGCTGGGGTTTGAACCTGGGTGCTAGTGCATGCCAGGGAAGTGCTGTAATCACTGAGCCACCGCTTCAGCCTTTGTGATTTTTTTTTTTAAATTGGGGGTCTCAATATTTTGCCCAGGCTGGTCCTCCAGCTCCTGAGCTCAAGCCATCCTTTGGCCTCAGCCTCCTGAGTGGCTTGGGACTGTATGTCCAAGCCACTACACCTGGCTGTTTTGCAGATTCTTTGTGATTTTTCTCTACATATAATTCTTCCTTTTCAGTTGGATGCCTTTCATTCCATTTTGCACAGCAATGATAAAAGCGGGCATCCTTGTCTTGCCCCTGACCTGAGGGGAAGGCTTTCGGTCTTGCCTCATGGAGTATGACGTCACCTTGGGCTTTTCATATATGCCTTTTATGATGTTACGGAAGTTCCTTCTGTTCCTGACTTGCTGAATGTTTTTACCCTGATATGGTGTTGGATTTTGTTAAATCCTTTTTCTGTGTCATTTGAGATGATCATGCCATTTTTTTTCATACTATTAATACAGTGTATTGCATCAATTAATAGTACCATGTTGAACCATCTTCTCATTTCCTGGGATAAATTTCATTTGGGCATTGTGTGTGTGTGTGTAGGCAGGGTCTCTCTATGTTGCCCATGATGGCCTTGAACTCATGGCTCAAGTGGTCTTCCTGCCTCAGCCTCCCAGGTGTAGTGGGACCAGAGGCTTTTAATAAGCTGTTGAATTTAGGATTTTGCTAGTGTTTGAACTTTATATAAATGGACTAATTTAGTGAGTACGTCTGAAAGAATTTTATAAGGCTTAGGACAGTGCGTGGCACAAAGAACTTTGTAGTATTACCATCCCCATCTTCATCGTCAGTTAATGATAGCCCCAGAAGCGGACACAAATCTCAGAGGAGGGAAGTGGCTTTCTGGAGGGTCCCACACAGCCAATTCAGCCGAGCCCACAGTGCCTGCTTTTCATATCCCGTGGGAGCTGAGTGCGTGGCACACGCTTCTTGCACAGTGGACTGATAACAACATTTATTGACTACCTGTAGCGTGCCATGCTTTGAGCTGGGTGTTTCGTGGTTGCTATCTCAACATTGAAATATAATTTATGCGCCTTGCAATTTGCAGTTCAGCCATTTAAAGTGGACAGTTCAGTGGCTCAGTGTTTTCAGAGTTGTGCAACCAACATTACAGTCAATTTTAGGAGATTTTTACCTGCTAAAAAGATCCTACCCCCATTGGTCATCACCCTCCAAACTTCTCTTGACTCTATATCCCAAACGGACTCATAGATACTTCTCAACTTATGGCAGGATTACATCGTGATAAACCTGTAAGTTAAAAATGTGTTTGATATGCCTAACTTATAGAGCACAGGAATGATAGAGTACTGGTTGTGTGCCCTTGTCATCATGTGGCTGATTGGGAGCCCAGTGTTGTAAGAGTATTTGACTACATATAGGTAACTTGAAAAAAGTTAAAAAATTCCCATTTCACATGTGCTTTCTACTGAAGGCATGTTGCTTTCACACGGTCATAAAGGTGAAGCATTGTAAGACGCTGTAATTTGTGGTCCTTTGTAATCGACATTGTTCACGTATCATAAGTACAGTTCCTCCACCTTGTAGCATGTATCAGCACTTCATTTCTTTTCATGACCAAATAGTTTCCTTTTGGATCCACCAAGTTTTGTTTATGCATTCATTAGTTGCTAAGTATTTGGGCTGTTTCCACTTTGGGGGTGTTATGAAAGATGCTGCTGTGGACATTCATGTGTAAGCTCTTGTGTGGACATTTGTTTTACCATCTTATTTTAATCTTTAGCAGCCCTCAGAGGAATGGATCCTTGGAGAGTGTGTGCATGTGAGTGCAGGGTACTTGGTCCTGCCTCAACCTTCTCCCTGGCTTCTGGCCTCCAGAGCAAATAGAAGGGATTGCAGGTGCTTGAAGGGTATGGCAGCAGCTACAGTCCACCTGGCACAGAAGTATTTTGACATTTGATCCACCTAGATGACTGTATTGGTGAATACCAGCCCATGAAGATTTGGCTTTAACAGTCATAGGGCATATGTGTTTGGAGGCCTGGACCTCCGCTAGGATGAGGCCACCTGGCAAGGATAGTTTGCTGCTGGCTACATGCTGAGGCAGCTGGTGCCCTTGGGCATTATTACAGCGTCTTCCTGCCAGGCATGACCCTGTGGATCACTCAGGCCTAGCTCAGTGCCCCAGCCTGCGTCAGCAGGGGCCACCTTGAGGGCTCCCCTGGGAGGAGCACTCTGGTCCATCCCCTCCCACTGTGGTGCCTCTTGTGAGTCACCATCTCACTGGGCTGTCTGCCTGCCTGCCTGCCCGCCCGCTTGGGACGTTGTTCAACCTTGTCCTGACCTCTCTCCTCCCTCCCGTCTCATTTCAGGTGAATACATCAAGACCTGGAGGCCCCGGTACTTTCTCCTGAAGAGTGATGGCTCCTTCATTGGTTATAAGGAGAGGCCTGAAGCCCCTGACCAGACTTTACCCCCTTTAAACAACTTCTCCGTAGCAGGTGCGTCTCAGGCTGAGCAGGCCAGAGTTGCAGAACTCAGAGAATAGCTGGCAGGTATTGGGGGCACCTGAGTCTTGGTTGCTCTTAAGCCAGAGGACTGTCCTGGGCCTCTTTGCCCTCAGATCTATTTCCTGTCCTTCTCTTGCTGTCCGTCCTTGTCAACTGGGTGCTGGGGGCGGGGGGCATCTTGATGGGAGATGGAGAATGAGAAGAGGGGCAAACCAGGGCATTTCTGTACATCTTTCCCTCAGTCTCAGCTCCAGCTCCAGTTTCAGCTGGCCCTGTGGTGCTAGTTGGTGTCCTGTCTTGGTCTGTGAACAATACCCTCTCTCTGTCCCTCTAACTTAGAGAGGTCATGGCTTCCCACTCAGCTGATCAGAGGGGTGACCCTCTGCCCTTGGTTCCCTCTGTAGCACCTGAAGTACTGTTTTCCAGCCAGCCAGCTTCACAGGCCCAGGATCCTTGCCTGCCCTTGCAGAACATGGACCTGCCCACGTCCCCACATTTTCCCTTCCCTGCTACTGTGACCTTGTTGGATGTGCTAAGAACATTTCATAGGTCTCCATCTCCTTAGGTCTGTTCTTTCCCTTCCTCCCCAGGCTACCTCCCTGGAGTCTGTCATTTAGCCCCAGTCCTCATGCTGCTTTGTAGAAAGCCTTTTTTTCCTGGCTACTTTCTCCTTATGCTGTTGGCTTCAGCCTGTTGTGAGCAGACTCAGCTTCTTGCTTGTACTCCCAGCCTGTCCCCAACAGCTTCTCGGACAGTTTTCCCTGGGTATCCTCTAAGTCCCTCCTAATCACTCTCCCAGACTGACTTTCCTGTCTTCCTTCCCTCAAAATTTGTCTTCCTTCCTGTTTCCATCTCAGGGATGTCAAGCCAGAGGCCCGGATTTCATCCTAGATGCCTCTCCCTCCTGCTGTATCCTGCTGTCCTTTCCTCCCCTGCCTGGGTTCTACTCTGCTGCATCCCATCCTCTCCATCTGTCCCAGCCTTTTCCCTGTCTCCTGACCTCTAGTCTGATCCTCCATGGCAGCCAGGGGGATCTGTCTCAGTCTTTCCATGTTACTACCATGGCTCCCTGCTGCCCCAAAGACAAAGTCCAGATTCCTCACCATGGCCTCCAAAGTCCTGCCCAGCTGGCCCTGGTCCACCTTCCTTGGTCTCTCACTTCTCCCCTACTAACACTTGGTGTAGAACTGGCCACCCTGAGTATTTTGGGCTCCTCTTACATCTTGCATCCCCTCTGACTCAGTTTCCTTTGCCTTCAGGCCTCAGTTATTCCTCAGTTTTTTGGGGAAGCCCTCCTGATGGCCCGGACTGGGTTAGATACCTCTACTGGCTTTTCCTGTCCCACCACTGACTACTGAGTTCTCATTGGCGGTCTCGTCACCTTCCACATGCTCTGAAGGCAAGGCCAGGGCTGCCTTGGTGTCTGTTCAGTCCCCAGCACCATCTGGCATGACACACACAGGTGGCTCAGAGAATATGGGCTGCAAGCCAGTAGGGCCATCCGCTCACTGCCCCAACTTTCCTCCCTTACCTGCAGAATGTCAGCTAATGAAGACTGAGAGGCCACGGCCCAACACCTTTGTCATACGCTGCCTGCAGTGGACCACCGTCATTGAGAGGACCTTCCATGTAGACTCTCCAGATGAAAGGTGGGTCTCGGCCTCTGTGCCACTGCCCTTTGAGAGCAGTCAAGCCTGGCATGGTGGGGAGAGGCTCAGATGAACAGATTCCACTGGGCCCAACATAGGAGTTCCCAGTCTTCTGCCCTTCTGGTGTGAGGTCTCCCGAACTGGAATTCTTGGTGTGAAAACCCCACTCTCCGTCCTCAGACTTGAAGGCACATCAGAGTCACAGGAAGACTTATTAATGGCACAGGCTCTATACCTGACCTCAGGACCTCTGATTACATGGCACTTTGTGGAAGTGAACTGTGTTCCTAAGGGAATGTTTCTCTGGCCCAGAGAGTCGTTTTAAAAAGTGTAGATTTATCTGGTTCAGAAGTCAGTCTCTGAGCTGTGTGCAGTAGCATGATGCCTGTAATCCTAGCGACTCAAGAAGCTGAGGCAGAGGGACCACACGTTCAAAGCCAGCTTTAGCAACTTAGTAAGACTCTGTCTCAAAAAAATGAAAAGAGCTGGGGATGTGGCTCAGTAGTTAAAAGCCCCTGGGTTCAATCCCCAGTACCCAAAAGAAGACTCAGTGGTAGAATGCAAGCAAACGCAAGGCCCTGGGTGCCATCTCTAGCACCACCAACAATCAACCCGGTTGACCCCGCCAAAGGCGAGGAACCAGGTTCAATCCCAGTACCATGTAGATAACTAAATGTTGGAGAAACAAAGGCCAGAAGAAAGAATAAATAAAATTGATTCTCTCTCCCTCTGGGAAATTCTGGTGAAAGTTTGACTGTCATCCCTCCCTTTTCCTCCTCCCACCCTCCCGCAGATACCTCAGTTCTTTTGTGTGCTCCAGGAGCAGATAAGAGTCCTTGGTGCCCTCTGCCCTAGAAGGCAGAACTTCCCACACTGTTCTGAACCTGCCTCCTTCACTTAACTGAGTATCTTGTGGGATCTTTCCACCCTAGTGTGTAGAGAACTGCTGCTACCACCTTGGTATTTTGTTTTATGTTTTTTTAACAGCTGGACGTGTGCATCCCTGTTTATTTAGCAGCTCTTTATTAGCATTGATTGGGGTAACTTCCAGCATTTGGTTAATCATAAGCAGTGCCACAGTAAAGTGCCGTGTGCTGTCTCATTTCACATGTGTGCAGGTTAGCCTCTGTGGTGAATTCTTAGATGTAGAATCACTGAGTCATTAGAATGAATATGCTTTTTTTTTTTTTTTGTGGTACTTGGGTTGAACCTGGGTCATTCTACCAATAAGCCACATCCCAGCCCTTTTTTTTTTAAAGAGAGAAACAACTTTATTTAGTTTTTCACCTGGACTTAGTTGCTCCAACACTTAGTTGTGTATGTGGTGCTGGGGTTTGAACTGGGGTCCTCGTGCTTGCCAGGCAAGTGCCGAAACCGCTGAGCCACCCTTCTAGCCCATCCCAGCCCTTTTTAACAACTTCCAAGTTGCAGAGGCTGACCTTGAACCTGTAATGCTCTTGCCTAAGCCTCTTGAGTCCCTGTACTCATCCTGCTTTTATCATTTTGAGAGGTAGTTCTATCAGGTGATATCCTGGTCTTATGTTTTCAAACCTTTGGGTTTTTACCACACTGAGTAGTAGGAAATTGCACGTCAGGGTTTTTCTCTCTCTGGATGAGTTTGAGCCTCAAAGGCTATATGAATTTCCTTTTCTGAACAATCTGTTTATATCATTTATCTCTGTTTCTATTGAGTACTTGATATTTTTCTTGTATCTAAAGGCTCTTTGTATATTAGGAAACTCATTCCTTTGTAATGATGGCAGATGTCCTTCCTCCCACTTGGTCCTTTTGAACATCCATCACTTTGAGAAACACTTCTAGCTTGCCTGTGGAAATAGGGCTTCCCTGATCCTCTGGAGAACCCTAAAGTAGAGCCATGCAAGAGCGCTTCCTGCCATGATGGAAATATTATTTGAAGTCTGGCAACTGAGGACCGGAAATTTGATTTTACTTACTTTTAATCAATGCCAGTAGCCAGACATGTGGCTAGTGGCTGCCCTCTTGGACCGTGCAGCTCTAGAGCCTGCAGAAAACAATATCAAAAGACTTTACCACAGTCTATACTGTAATTATTGTTGCATATCTCCCCAAGGTTAAAAATATACTAACCCCACCAAGGGGAACAAAATTACCATCTCAGCACAGCTGAGTTGAAAACTGGGGACCAAAATATAGAGCTGTCAGTGTAAGCAAATCTAGACCGATAGGTGCTTAGGACCTGAATGTTAGGGTGAATTTTGACGGATGGATAGGAGATAGGAAGGAGAAATGTCCAGGAAAAGGGACTGATCAGCATATGTAGAGGCCTGGAAGTGAAACAGCTTGCATGTCCCAGGAACCACAGAGGGTTCTGTGTCACCAGGCAATCAAGTGGCAGAAGTCTTGGAAGAGGGGAAGTATAGGCGCTTGAAGCTGGATAGCCCAGCCAGGGCCTTGGCCTCTTGATGGAGATCCCTGCAGAGCTTGGCAGGCACTTAATAAATCGGGGTTTGTCACAGGGTTGTTAAGAGATTCAGGGGGATGATAAACAGGAAGCCCATGATTCAGCAATACCTGGCACACAGTTTGCAAGCCTGGAAAAGGAGCAGCAGGGAGCGGCAGAGTGGTTTAGTAGGCTAGAGGATGATCCCATTTCACAAGCTAACGTACCCTTCAGCATAGTGAGGCTGCCATTACTAAATCTGTAGGAACAGGAGAGAGCCCCACACCTGCTTCCTTCTCATAGTACCTTCTGCTGCCTCTGGAGAGAAAACTGCTAGGTTGGATCCAGAGAGTCCACACCTCAGATTCCTGGCCTTAGCCATGGGGGAGGTGTGAGCCAGAAACCCAGCAAGGAGGAGGCCACTCTGCTTCTTTGTGGCTGGCTGATTCTCTCCCTGTTGCCCTGCCCCACGTAGGCCTGTGAGGTCACTGGCTGCCCTGAGTGGGGAGAGATGGGGGCAGCAGGGGAGACAGGAGGCATGCTGGTGGCTGGATTACTGTCTGGACACTGTAGCTCCTTACTGGACTCCCAGTTGCCTCTCCTGCCTTCGCCAAGAATCTAGGGGCTCTCCTTGCACCGCCCCGCCCCCCGCCACTGGTGGCTTGTTTGAGGTGTGGAAGAGATGAAGGAATTGCATTACTATGTGAACCTGTAGGGCCCTGCACCTAGATGCAGCAGTTCAGCATTTGCTGTGTTTGCCTCATCAGGCTGTTTATGCTGAATCTTTTGGTTTTTTTTTTCTGATGGTTTTGTATCAAATCTTGAACTTTGGTTCACCACCACTCCTTACTTCAGGCAGGTATCTGCTATGAATGACTTTCTCCTACAAAATCATGATAGCTTTGTGAAGATGATTATGCAGGTTTAGCATCCCTAATTTGGAAATCTGAAATGCTCCATAATTGGAAACTTTCAATACCAGCGTGACTCTCAAAAACTTTGAGATTTTGAAACATTTCTGATTTTCCTGTTAGAGGCAAAGGCTAGCAAAAGGTCTGTAGTGATGTCTCAGTGGTTATGGCACTTGCCTGGCATGCACAAGGATGCGTGTTTGAACATCAGCACTACACCACATACACAATGAAGTGTCGGAGCAATGAAAGCCACACGAAAAACTAAATAAAATTGATATTCTCTGCCCCCCCCCCCAGCTACTGTCCCTCTCTTTCTCTGGAAAAAAAAATGCTTGCAAAAAATTCCAAAATCCAAAAAATTCCAAGGTTAGAAACATTTCTGCTCCCAAGCATTATGGATGATGAATACTTACTTGTAACATACATTTAGTAATACTCTCTCTATATCCATGCCATACTCAAATTTCCGATTATCTTCAAAAATGTTTTTTAAACATTCATTCAACATTCCTGCTATCTCTTTGGCCTCTTTTAATCTACTTCAGCTCTTTGTCTCTTTTCCCCACTGAAAGACACTGATACTCTTGACAAGCCAGGCCAAGTATCTTGTGGAAAGGCTTTATGTTCTGCGTGAGTCACCTCACTGCCTTTCGGTGGTGTTTATTTGTTCCCCGTGGATGTATTTCCTATAAAGTAGAAATTGCATCCGTGGTAGGGTTGGCAGCTTCCTGCCTCTGCTGGTGAGTGGTTGCGTTGGAACATGGTCACGTCCATTTGTATGTGGCTTCTTGTGCTTTTTTATGGTGCAGTTCAATATTTGTGCCTGCAGAGCCTGAAGATTTGCTATGTGGCCCCTTTCAGAAAATATTTGCAGCTTTGGTTAGAATGCTTAGTAGTGTCATCTTTTTCTATTTTTTGGTACCAGAGATTGAACCCAGGGTCACTTAACCAATGATCCACATCCCTACCCCTTTTTCTATTTTTTGTATTTTTTGTTTTGAGGCAGGTTTTCGAATTCACGATCCTCCTGCCTCAGCCTTCCCAGCCACTGGGATTACAGGCGAGCACCACCACACCTGGCTTGCATGATCTTTTTGATGCAGTCTCTCTGCTCAGGAATCTGAATGGCTATTGGTCTTTCTTGGAATAACTTCCAGAGTCTGTGCCATGTTCTCCAAGGTCCTGCCCCTCTCCAGACTCCTTCTTGCCACTGGAGCCCACACTCAGTCACACTGGTCTCTTTGCTGTTTCTTAAACTTGTCAAATACTCTCTTGCCTCAGGGCCTTAGCACTCGCTGTGCGTTTTGCCTAGGACCCCCTTGTGAAGTGAAACCACTTCACTTCTCTATTCAAATGTCACCTTCTAAGAGTGCCCTGTCCTCCCCTCTAGTAAATGTTACTCAGCTTTATTTTTCTTCATAGCACCTATCTACCATGGTGGCTGGCATTTAAATAGATGTTCAATAAATGTTGTACAAATAAAAGAGTAATTAAATTAATTCTCTGTGAACCACATCTGCTGTAAGGACTGTGCATATTAACTTTATCCTTGCAACTGAGATGGTCTCAGCAGGGAGGACTCTCAATGCCCTGCAGCCATAAAGGCCCTCTGCCCACTGTCAGACCAACAGTCAGCTCTTTTCCTAAGCTGGGAGGACAGCCCGGTCATCTCTGCCTTGTTGAACCTTCCCTCAGGGCACGTTGAGTCCTGCTTAGTAGGGCAGCCAGAGCTGGGGCTCAGATCCCTAGCTGTCATGAGCACAGAGGAGGAAGTGTGCAGGAGTGCTGGCAGGACCTCTGGGGCACAGTCCCTGGGCACATGGGGCTATGGTGCCTACCCTGCTGCACCACTTCTGTTGCTGACGCCCTTGCCTGGAGTGTGCTGTGTCCTCCCGTTTCTCGCCCACTGCCCTGACTAACTAGAAATTGGAGCTGTCACCCCCCGTGTAATACCCTTTCACCACTTCCCTTGATAATAAAGTTAAGATCTGGATCCCTAATATAGTGTCACACACAGCCCAGAGCGGTCTGCGCTTGTCCCTCCTCCCCACGTCTCTGTTAGCTCCAGTCACACTGGCACCTACTGTGCCTTCTACAGACACCCCAGGCTCCTTCATATCCTGGAGCCTTTGTCTTGCTGTTCCCTCTGCATGGATTCCCTTCCCTCCCAGCATTCTATGTGATTGCCTCCTTTACCTCATTGATTTCACAGCCATGTGCTGGATGCCTGTTGTAGGCACTGGGAATGGTTCATGTTCCAGTGATATCCTCAGGTCCTAGTTTAACTATCACCCCTTCAGAGAGACCTTCCTGGCTACCCTCTTAAGAAAGGGCTTCTCGGGGCTGGAGTGGTGGCTCAGCGGTTTTGGCGCTTTCCTGGCAAGCACGAGGACCTGGGTTCAAACCACAGCACCATATACGCAACTAAGTGTTGGAGCAACAAAGGCCATGTGAAAACCTAAATAAAGTTGTTTCTCTCTTTCTCTGTCTCTCTCACTGTCCCCTCTCTCTCTCTAAAAAAAAGAAAGAAAGAAAGAAAAAAAAGAAAGAAAGGGCTTCTCCCTGGTCCCTGTCTTGCTATAGTAATCCCCTCTTACCTGAAGGGGACATGTTCTGAGACTCCTCCAGGCCTTGCCTGAAACAGTGGATCTGTCTTTTTTCTTATATATATACACACATATGATAAGTTTTAATTTATAAATTGAGCCGACTAACAGATTAACCATAATAACTAATAATAAAATTGAACTGTATTCTGTCATAAAAGTTATGTGATCTAGGCACAGTGGTGTACACCTGTAAGCCCAACAGCTTAGGAGGCTGAGGCAGGAGGACTGCAAGTTCAAAGCCAGCCTTGTCAACTTAGTGAGGCTCTAAGTAATTTAGTGAAACCCTGTCTTAAAATAAAAAATTAAAAGGACTGGGGATGTAGCTCAGTGGTTAAATACCCATGGGTTCAATCCACAGTACCAACAAACAAACAAACAAAACTGAATGTGGTCTCTCTCTCAAAATATCTTATTGTACTGCTGTACTCACTCTTCTTCTCATGATGATGATGGGAGATGACCCAGTGCCTACAAGATGAGATGAAGGGAAGTGAATGACCTAGGCATTATGATGATGTATTAGGCCAAGGGTTACTTGAGCACAAGCAGTTTGATACTGATACAGTTGATCCGATAACCAAGAATGCTACTAAGTGACATGTGGGTAGGTAGCATATATAGCATGGATACGTTGAACAGAGATGACTCATTTCCCAGGTGGGATGGAAGAGTGGGGTGGCATGAGAGTTTATCACAGTGTATTCAGAGAATGTGTAATTTCAAACTTAGGAATTATTTCTGAGATTTTGAACCATGCCTAACTGCACATAAGTGAAACCATGGAAAGCAAAACTGCTTAACAGGGAACTACTGCATTTTTACACATTTGTCTTCCCTGACAGACTAGGAACTCCAGTGGGCTGCTGTTCCCTGCTGCATCCTCAGCACCCAAAACAAGGCCTGGCTCGTAGGAGGCACTCAGTAAACACTGGCCTGCTGGCAGGGTGAATCCTCACTACAGCGCGTTGAGGCGCTTTCTCTGCTTTGTGTCCAGCCTCTCGTGTTTGCCTCATATGAACCATTACTGCCTGCTCTGCAGATCTGCCCGCCGAGGCTCAGGAAAGTTAGATGATCTGTGTAGCATTGCCTGCAGGAGGTGGCAGAGCTGAGGTAAATGCAGGGCATCAGCATTAGAGTCTGCTTTCAAACATTTTATGATCCCTGGTTTATGTGGGAGGCAGATAGCTGAGGCTGTTAAATTTGGACCATTGAGGGCTTCCATGGCTAGTATGAGCGAGCTCAGGTTCAGGGCCGGCTCCCAGCTCCCCAGCCTGTGCTACTTGCAGGACTGTGTCATGCCTAATGTTGTTTGGGCAAATTAGCTTCTCCATCGGTTCTTCCCCTGGAACCCAAGTGAGGGATGAGAAGGTTCTGGAAGATACTCCTGATAGAAGTGCTCCTGGGTAAAGGAGGAATGCCTAGGCTGTTGTTCCTAGGTCTGTGTTTACAAACTGCATAAGTAAGCAAACATCAACCTCCGTGTGCCTCAATTTCTCTGCTTGTAGCATGAGATGAGTAATAGTACCTGCCACCTAGGTCATTGGGAGGATTAAAGGAGTTACTTCACACCAAGCACCATTCTTGGAGTGTTAGTGGGGGGTGGTGTCTAGTTGGGGAAGGCCCTCTCTGGAAGGCATTCCACTTTGCATCTTCCAAGGGGAGGCATCCTTTTGCTTGGCTTCTGGGCCCCCTGGTATGGTGTCCCTTGGTCTGTGATCTTGCCCAAGAGAATACCTTTGCTTTATTCTCCTGGGCTCCCTCCAGGAAGTAAGGCTGGAGCTTTCCTCAGCCTCTCAAGTCTGAAAGTCAGACCTCTGGCACAGAGTCCCAGCTCTGCCATCTTCAGCTGTGTGACCATCACAGGTGATCTACCTCTGTGTGACTCCGTCTCCATGTCAGAGCCCTTCCTTCCTGTGTTCTTGAGGTTGTGGTGGCTGTGGCCATTCACTGCTGGTATTTTTCTGGTCATGACTCTTGACCAGGAAGGCAGTTAGTTTCCGTAGGAGCTCTCCTTTCGAGGGGTAGAAGGTACTTTGGGTGGAAGTTCCCCTCTGCCCCAGACATTGTGTTGAAACCCTTGAGGAATATCCTGGACACAGGCCCTTGCTTTTTCTTTGGAATTCTGAGTACTGCAAGCTTGCAACCTCAGTCCAGTTGGAACTGGATCTGCGTCTAGTCAGACCACGGGGAGAGTCCCAGTTATCCCTGACCCACCCACCTCCTGAATCCTCAGCTAGTGAATGGGACAGGCATGGGCCCCACCAGTGTGTTTTCACACTTTCCATAAAGCAAGTGCTTCCTGGGCTAGACCCTAGCGTGGTACTGTCCGTGTGGCAGCCCACCACTGTCTCAGCAGCCCCAGTCCACAGAGAAGGGGAGCAGGCTGGAAGGGGGCAGGAGATCATATGGTGGAGCTGCTGAGCTTAGAGCTGCTTCTGGGCTGCTGTGTTCTCCCCATTCCCCTCTATCAACAGAAGTGATAGCACACTGTGCATCTTCATCTGTAGCAGGTTTTTTCACATAACAGTCTCTCAGAATTTCTCTTCATGAGATTGTATATATGAGTTAGAGTTTTGATACAAGGTTGGTAAAAAAAAAAAAAAGAGATTTGTGATTTTCTTTTTTGCAGTCTGAGGTTGGACTTGGGATGCTATACCACTGAGCCATATCCCCAGGCCTTTTATTTTTTATTTTGAGACAGGGTCTTGCTAAGTTGCCAAGGCTAGCCTTGAACTTATGATCCTCCTGCCTCAGCCTCCTGAATCGCTGGAATTACAGGTGTACCCCACTGTGCCTGCCTATGTGAATTTCTTTTTCAGTCCACGTTTTTACACTAAACATGAGCATTTCAACGTTTCTAAGAGGACAGCCATGGTTGATGAGACTTACCTGGGTGTGTTAGTACTCTTCCACCCTTTTTTTGAAAATAGGAAGATTAATATGGGGATTGGGTTTTAGGTTCTAACTTGTTCCAAAGGGAGCATGGGTTAAAACCAGTTGAGAAATGCTGGCTGGAAGTGTTGGGTCAGGGAGGGAAGAGGCCAACACGACTCTTCCTGGGTGTGCAGCGGCCTTGCTGCCCACCCACACTGGCTGCCTTGTTCATTCATTACCCAGATCCCTACTGAGCACCTATACAGGTACTGGAGGCATACCACATTCAAAGCCCCTCGTGGGGTCAACATGTGTGGGTTGACTTAGAGCTTAGAGTCTCCTGCCCCCTTCCAGACTCTGCTTGAGTGGGAAGGATGTTTATGTGTCTGTATTTCAAAGCATAAGATTGATGCTCACACATCTGTCTTACAAAGCGTGGTCTCAGGGTAGTGAAGCCAGTTTGAGAAAGCAAAGTCTCCAGTACACTAGCAGGCACCTCTGAGCTTAGTTCCTCTTTGGTTTAGCAACCCACAGAGCTGGGCAAGAATTGCCTTGACCACTGGCCTTGCGGAATGCCACAGGTCCAGTGCGAGTTAAGCTGCTAGGCTTGAAGCAGTTGCTGGTTTTTTCTTGCATTTGATTTTTTAATCTGGGCCTCAGTTTTCTCCTTTGTAATGCAGGAAAAGAGAATTGTAACTAATATTGAGAACTCACTGTTTATTAGAGACCTTTTCCTGTCCCTGACGCCTAGTTGCCCTCCCTGGAAGCAGCCTGGGCTCCACGGCCATTCAGGGATATTTGTGCTTATGTGAACACTGTGTGCAGAAAGTTTTTATTTTCTGACTCCAACAGCACAGAGCTCAACAGCACCTTCCTTTTGTCACAGAAGGTGTCTCAGCTGCAGTGTATCTCATTGCACAGGTGCTTCTCCTACGTTCTTTCTGCCCATGACAGCACTGTGTGAGGTGCGGCTTCCATGCCCCACTGAGTCTAAGATCCTTCCTGTGGTGGAAGACGTGCCATTATTTCATGTAATACCAGAAAATAGCAGTGCCCAATTAAATGCCACTGCAAGACACTTCTCTGTTCCAGCAGTGTCAGAAATGGGAACCTGCATTGTTGGATCGATGGGAATTGAAGTGCTCGATACCTGTGGGAACGGAGATTGGGTAGAGGGCCGCTCGAGGACGCACGTGTGTGAAGGCTCGGCCCACTGTGTTCTTGGCCTCTGCCAGCACTGGCTGCACTTGCTATGGCTTATTCAGTCCTTGTGACTTGGGAGGTTGCCTGCTTGCTCTGATTGTCTCATTCTTAGTGAACATTTTCTGTTTTCCACTGTCATGTGACTGCTTTCTAAACACAAGCAAAATACACAGGGGCTCAAAATGTGTCAAAAAATTGCAGTATGGTGGGTCAGAAGTGAGGAGTTGTGGACGATTTAATGTCATTCAGCCTAATTTTTTTTTTTTTGGTGTATGGTTATTTGAACTTATTAGACAAAGAATGGTTTGCAAGAATCAAAAGGAAATTTTCAGCAGCTTAATCATGAGTGACAAATCTGGTTTATTGTTTTCTAACCAGGCTCCCTTCTGCTGTGACCCCCTATGGCCCATCACCTTCTCTCCCACATCCTGCTGCCATGCAACCCTCTCCGCCCGCCTCAGCAGACTGTCCCCTCCAAGGACTTCTGCCGGCCCTCTCCGGCCTTACACGAGCTTTGGGTGCTTTGGCTCTTGAATGCCTCCTTTTAGTCTTGGTTTTCTTTTATAAAACATCAGTGACTTGTAAACTTGAGCTGCTCATTTGTTCTGGCGGAACTCAGGAGCACAGGCCTTCCCTCATTCAAGGGTCAGGCGAGCTCCTTGTCAATGGGCTGTGAACAAAGTAGTGTGCCTGTTTGGATCATTTCAGTGCTGCCTGGCTGCAGGGGCCCCTCAGGTCAGGCCACTCCTGGGGGATGGGTGACCTCTCTGTATTTTACTCTTGCCCTCTCCCACTTGCCACAGCCAGAGGTCTGTGAAGTTTCAGTCAGGTCAACCTGGCTAAGACAGACCTCTCCAAAGCCCCCAAAGAAATTTGGTCATCTGCTCACCCATTGGAGGGGATGTGACTGGGCTGGAAGGTAGCCCTCTGCTCTCCTAACCCTGAGGTCCTGGACTTGTGTGTCCCCTCACAGGGAGGAGTGGATGCGGGCCATCCAAATGGTCGCCAATAGCCTCAAGCACCAGGGCCCAGGCGAGGACCCCATGGACTACAAGTGTGGCTCTCCGAGTGATTCTTCCACAGCTGAGGAGATGGAAGTAGCAGTCAGCAAGGCCCGGGCCAAAGTGGTATGTGGTGGGGGCTGTGCTGCCTCTCCCTCCCTTGGTTTCCATGCAAATGTCTAGGGGTCTAGTGGAGAGACTTCACATACGCAGTGGAAGACGGGGTGGTTTTAAGTTGTGGATGCCCCAGGAACTGCTCTGTGCCATGGGGTGATGGGCAGCCCTGGATGGAACTGCTGTAGCCTCATCCTGGAAAGTTGTGAAGACTGAGCTGCCCAAATTCAGAGCTCCAGGCCCTACGCCACCTAAGCCTGTGTCTGCAAATGGCTGGACCTTGGGGCCACTTGAGGACAGAGCTGCTGTCCAGAGCGCCCTTCCTGCTCCTGCTTAGGTCCTTGGACAACTGTGTCTCTTAGTTTTCCTCTTTAAAATTTCCTTCCATGGGCCAAATGCCAACTGCCCCTGCTCTTTCCCTCCTTGCAGACCATGAATGACTTCGACTATCTCAAACTCCTCGGCAAGGGCACTTTTGGCAAAGTCATTCTTGTGCGGGAGAAGGCTACAGGCCGCTACTACGCTATGAAGATCCTGCGAAAGGAGGTCATCATTGCCAAGGTGGATCTTTTGAAGACTTCCATGTATTGGCTTCTTTGGGGATGTCAGAAGACAAAATAACAACTAATTTAATTTTAGATCTTATTGGCTTTTATTTGTGATTTGTGAATTGAGACTGCCTCCCGCTGTAAAAGAGATTGAGCACTCCCACTGCACAGTGGCAGAACAGTGAGTGTAGTAAGGTGGGAACTAGGGAGCAGAACTGTTAGAAAAGCTGATTGGTTAACATCAAGTTACCTCACGTTCCTTTTGTAGGGGTTAAAGCAGACAGGGCTTTCTTTTCATGTTATTCTGGGTAGACTGGAATCTCCTATTTTTAGGGAAAATGCTGTTTTGGGATCTAGCTACTTTCCTAACATTTCCATATGATTATGTGACATTTGGCATGAGTGACCTCATTTTTGTTAGGTCTGGGCTACCAAAGCCTTGTGCAGGAGCTCAGTCCAACCTCAATCCAAAGCAGTGACCCCCTGCGTATGTGTGACAGGATTGAGTCCAGGTCTTGTGCATGCTACTGTACAAACACTCTACCATTTTTCATTTTGAGACGGTATCACTGAATTGCCCATTCTGGCCTTGAACTTGTGATTCTCCTGCCTCAGCCTCCCAGGTTGCTGGGGTTAAAGGCCTGCACCACCATACCTGGCAAACATACACAGATTTTTCAAAAGAAAAATATAATGAACTGTCATGTAGCTATCATTCAGTTAGAGCAGTTGTCAACATTTAGCCAATCTTGTTTCGTTAGTTCTGTTCTCCCCTTCTTTTTTTGGAGGTGTGTGCTCCAAAGGTGGTGTGTTTTAAAGTATATCCTATCATAGATATCACATCATTTCACCTATACATACTTAAAAATGTATCTTAGCAGATGAGTATTTTAAAGAATATAATCATATGGTACTATGAACATATCCAACAAAAGGTACTGTTGACTCCTGGAATTGCTCCATGGCAGGGCATCAGCTCAGCACAAATCATGTTTTGGTCCACATCATGTTGCATTGTAGAAGCTTTAGCGCATCTTTGTATCCACCCATGGAAGCCAGTAGCAGCCTCCCCACTTGATGAGAAATGACTTTAGACCCCCCTAGATATCCTTTGAAGTAAACCCCCCCTGGGCAGAGCCCGTGTTTAGGTTGCAGCAGGTAGTTGAGGGGTTTGGAGGCTCTCCTAGTAGTCCTGCTGTTAAGTCAGACATCAAATGTGGGCTATGTTCAAGTTCTTAGATGGCTCAAGAGGGCGGGCTGCCCCACCCCATCCAGGAGCTTCTGACTCAGTGGGGCTTGGGGTGGGGCCTGAGAATTTGCATTTTTGTAACTTCTCAGGCATTGCTGCTGCAGTTAGTGTAAGAACCGCACCCTAAGCAGCGCTGCTGTGTCTAGAGCCTTGATTAAATCTAGTTCCTCCTTTGGGTGAGAGCACTTAAAGCTGGTGATTCCCATATTCTGTGGTGGCACCTCAGGGGGCTCTTAATGTCTTGCTTGTCCCCGCTTTAGGGTTATGTGTTAAAATCAGCTTTGTGTCACTGTGATGTAACACCTGAAATAAACAGTGTATAATAGGAAAGATTTATTTTGGCTCACAGTTTCAAAGGTTTCCGTCACATGGTCACTTGACCCCCTCCTTGCTTCCAGCCTGTGGCAGGCAGCACAGCATATCATGGTCTATTCACTTCACTGTGGCTGGGAAGCAGGGGGTGAGGTGGGGGGAGCCAGGGTCCTAATATCCCCTTCAAGAGCACACCCCCATTACCTAACTTCCTTCCACTAGGCCCCACCTCCTAAAGGTTCCACTTCCTCCCAGTAGTGCCATAGGTAGGGTTGAAACCTTCAACACTTGGGCATTTGGAGTCATTCAAGATCCAAATTACAAGGCTAGGCACAGTGGTGTACACTTGTAATCCCAGCTATTTGGGAGGCTGAGGCAGGAGGATTACACATTCAATATCAGCTTCAGCAATTTAGCAAGGCCCTAAGCAACTTAGACTTTTCCTCAAAATAAAAAGGGTGGGGACATAGCTCAGTGGTACTGCCCCTGGGTCCAGTCCCCATAAATAAATAGATAGATAGACAGACAGACAGACATGAAAAAGATCCAAACTATAGCAGGATGTTGCTTTTGGCCTGGGTTTAAGTGGTGGCAGGCAGCCTTAGCCTTATTCTTCCATTGTAAAATATCCATCAACTGTTCTTAGTTTTGAGAGCAGCTGATTGTCCTTCAGGGTCCATTATTTAATTAGGACTTACAGTTGGCCATGTTCTGCTCCTGTCATTCTTTCTGCTTTTATGGCAAAGAATGGTATTGTTTCAGCCAGGTGTTGCTCCTCCACGCCTCAGGTTGAGGTAGGCATGGTGTCACAGCTGCTCACCCACTCTCTGTTTGCAGGATGAAGTCGCTCACACAGTCACTGAGAGTCGGGTCCTCCAGAACACCAGGCACCCCTTCCTCACTGTGAGTTGCACTCCCCTTCTCAGGCATGGGGGTGGGGCAGAGTTCCGGGAAAGAGTCCAAATCTGTCACTATACAACAGACTTGGTATGCTCCCCAGATTGCTCAGTGGTGAAGTGCTGCTGGGTTCAATCCCTAGTACCAAAAAAAAAAAAAAAATTAGAAGCAGGTGTGTCATCATTGTGTTGCTGACAACTTGAACCAAGTGGGTGCCCCTTTGGGGGAGATATCTTGCGTCTGCAGTCTCCATCACCACCAGTAGCCATCAGTTAAATGGACTAGGTTGAAGATGTCCCATTTCTTTCACTTAGTTGGTGTCCAGGTATTTTATTAAGCCACAGTATTGTTTAAATGAAATCCTGGGCGGTACCTCAGTAGAAAACAGAACTGCAGAGTAGTTGTGAGCAAAGGTAGCCCAGAGAATATGAGAAAAGCTTTGGAGGGCCCCTTACATACAGCTTGAGAACTGTTGGTTGTCTTGACAGCTTATTCATCCTGTCTTTGGAGTTAGCTCCAAAGTCATTGCCATGCCTAGCCCCAGTGAGCAGTGCGTGTGCGTGTGTGTGTGCGTGTGTGTGTGTGTGTGAGAGAGAGAGAGAGTGAGAGAGAGAGAGAGAGAGGGAGGGAGGGAGAGAGGGAGAGAGATGGGTAGAGGGGAGAGATTAACAGTGAGAGGGAAGAAGTCTCCCCCTGGCCATGCTGGAATTTGAACTCATTGCCTGACCAAACCCCAAGCCAGGGTGGGTGTGTATAAGCAGAATAAAGTGGTTTCTCCTCTCAGGCTTGGCAGTCTACTTCTTTCTGCCTCCTAGCCTCATGGCCCTTGTGCCCTTTTCCCGCAGGCGTTGAAGTACGCCTTCCAGACCCATGACCGCCTGTGCTTTGTGATGGAGTACGCCAACGGCGGTGAGGTGAGCCACAGTGCCCCAGCTCAGCTTTGTGGGTGTTCCTTCCAGAGTGTTGGGAGAGGCAGGGAGAATCTGGGTGAGATGGAAGGGACAGAGGGAGGCTTCCTGAATGTCATTGAGTTCCATCCCCTCACCTCCCTTGAAGCAGGTGGCATCATCTCCAATTTGCAGGTGGGGAGCCAAGATGCAGAGAGGTTAAGTGGCTTGGCCAGGGTCACACAGCTGTTGAGTTGTTTGGGCAGGATCCAAACCCAGGCCAGAGAGGTATGGAGGTGGCCAACTGACAGCGCAAGGAAGGATGTTCTTACATGTTCCAAAGAGAGCACAGGAGGGTTGAATTGCACCTGCCCTCCGACTCCCATGTCTTCCTCATGCAGATAAAGTCAGCCACTCTGTCGGCTGAGTTGCTGTTGCTCGCTTTTGTCACCCACTCCCCTCCCCTTCCCTGCATGCAGAGGCCACTCGCTGGGCTGTGATGGTTTGTCTGCTTGTCTGCTTGGTCTTGCTCAGGGCTTGCTGTCAGTCGCTCATGACTGATGTTCTACCTTGCTTCCGAGCTGCTCCTTGCTCCATCACCCATCCTCTTACCTTCATGTTGACTGTCCCTTGCTCTTCATTCCTTGCTTTTTCCCTTTGTTTGAGCTCTTGTCTCACCATCCCTCGCTTGGTCCCTCTTGATGTCAACTGCCTGTTCAGGAGCAGGTGTCACTGTGTCATGGGGTGCCTGGGCCCATCCTCCCTCCTCAGGGCTGGAATCTGACCTCCTCCCCCACAGCTATTCTTCCACTTGTCCCGGGAGCGAGTCTTCACGGAGGAGCGGGCACGGTTTTATGGTGCAGAGATTGTCTCGGCTCTCGAGTACTTGCACTCACGGGATGTGGTGTACCGTGACATCAAGGTGAGCAGGTGACCGGGAGAGAGGGGGTGCCAGCACACAGGCCAGGCTGGCTCTTGGCATGCACATGGGACTCACAGCGGGAACATTGGCCCAGGCAGTTCCGCTGTGAAGGCCTTTTCCAGTTGCTGTAAACACTCCCAAGCTGCTGTTGAGGGTGTCAGTTGGCACAAACTCTTTTAGAAAGTAGTAGCATTCACCAAAGCTGAATGCTGGCCACCTGCCCTGCTATGTGCACAACAGGCACGGGGACATGTGTTCACCTCAGCAAGCGCGCATGCTCAGAGCAGCACTGTCACCGGCCCAAAATGCTTGCTGCTGTAGAATGAGCAGGATGCTTTGTGATGTCTCTGCACAGCTGGATTCCAGCAGCAGAGAGAGCAAACCAGCTGCACAGCAGTGTGGAGGCTGCTCATAGGCTAACGGGGGAAAAGGCAAAAATACTGTTCGCAGGAGTATATGTAGGCGCTGAGCTATTAAGGAAAGGGCTGAGGTATGTTCAGTGGCAAACACACACAAGGCCCTAAGTTCTAGACCCAGCCCCACATAAGGGGAAGGGAGACTGCAAAGAAAAGTAAGGAATTAAAAGTTGCCTCTCAATGTATGTTGGTAGGGTTGGGGGTGAGGGACTAGTTAATAATGGATTCCAGAGGGCTGCATGTGTTATTTTTTGACTTGAAAGAGTTTACACAAAGGCTCCACTACCTTGTCAGTTTGTTTTTTGTTCTTTTGTGGTGTGTTTTGTAATTAGAAAAAAATATAAGAAAGATAGTGCCTTAGTGCCAGTTGATGCTTTAGTAAATACAGCCCACAATGGGGACAGCAGCTGGGGCAGGGCCTGGCTCCTTTAGCTTCCCTGAGGGTGGCCAGGAGGAAGGGAAGCGTTGGGCCTGGCTTGCCTCTGAGCCTCAGAAAGTGGTGTGGGTATGTGCACTGGGCTCATCCTGGCCCAGGGGAGTTGATGTCAAGGAGCTGTACAGTTCCCACTGCAGGCTGCAGCCCCCTGGCAGGAAAGACTGGGTGACCGGAGCCCTGGGAGGATGTGCCCCTGATTCAGTGACTTTTCCTGCAGCTGGAAAACCTCATGCTGGACAAAGATGGCCACATCAAGATCACTGACTTTGGCCTGTGCAAAGAGGGCATCAGTGATGGGGCCACCATGAAAACCTTCTGTGGGACCCCGGAGTACCTGGCGCCTGAGGTGTCTGGAGCTGAGGGGCCCAGGGTGGTGGGGCCCCCTAGAACTGTGTGTCTTCCTGCCTCAGACACTCTGACAGCAGAACTGTCACTCCTCCCACCGCCTCCATCACCCCAGACTGTGGGCTTGCTTGGCTGCTCATTGCCCCTCCCTCCTCAGGTGCTGGAGGACAATGACTACGGCCGGGCGGTGGACTGGTGGGGGCTAGGTGTGGTCATGTACGAGATGATGTGCGGTCGCCTGCCTTTCTACAACCAGGACCATGAGCGCCTGTTCGAGCTCATCCTCATGGAGGAGATTCGCTTCCCACGCACACTTGGCCCCGAGGCCAAGTCTCTGCTGGCTGGGCTGCTGAAAAAGGACCCCAAGCAGAGGTGAGGGCTGGCGTCTGCCCGCCCAGCCCAGTGCCACCTGCTGCCACGGTACCCTTGCCTTTGGGAGGGGGCACTGTCCACAGGTGCACTTGTGGGCCTGCAGTGTGCCATCCCCTTTGCATCCCATGGTGGTCCCCACAGCTAGTGCGTAGAGGGCGCCTCCCCGTGGCCAGACCCATGCTTGGCACTCCCTGCCCTTCATGATTTATTGGGCCTCTGAGGAACCTGGCAGTCTTGGGCCTAGGATTATCAAGTTTTTGTGGCCAAGCCAGAATATGAACTGGCTTTCCGCCAAGCCCTCCGTCTGACCTCCTAGCCCTCCGTCTGACCTCCCTTTCTTGACGTGGTGAAGGCAGACTGTGAGATCACCTGGGTCCAGGTTGCCATGTGCCTGCTGTGACCCTGGGTTTGTGTGCTCTTCTCTCTGAGCCTGGTTTCCTCTTCCGTGAAGTGGTGCTTTGTGGCTGGGACAGGTCATGAAAGGCTGTAGGCTTAGGCCTGCCTGCACTGACAGCCCGTCCCCCAGACCCAGCTGCTCTGGGAGACAGGTGCTGACGGCTGTCTCTGCCCAGGCTCGGTGGGGGGCCCAGCGATGCCAAGGAGGTCATGGAGCACAGGTTCTTCCTCAGCATCAACTGGCAGGATGTGGTACAAAAGAAGGTGAGCATCCACCTTACGTGCACCAGCAGGAACTCCTGGGGGCCTGACCCATTCATGGGTGATGTAGGTCAAGGCCTGTCCTGGGGTCCCTGAGTCTGGTGGTTCTTTTTCCTAGCTCCTGCCACCCTTCAAACCTCAGGTCACATCTGAGGTTGACACAAGGTACTTCGATGATGAGTTCACCGCCCAGTCCATCACAATCACACCCCCGGACCGCTGTGAGTGTCTAGGGTCCCCTCAGCTACTGCGCCTGACTGGGTGGAGGAGAGGTGGGGTCTGCCTCTGGGCAGTTTGCCCTAACATCTGCTGTTGGATCCTTTTTGACCTTATGAGGGTCACCAGGAGCCATTGGTTACAGCACAGTCCGGCTCCAGTCCTCTGGCTGAATGAGCAAGGCCCTGCTCAAGAGACAGCTGGGGTCTTTGGGCTAGATTGGTTTATTGACTCTTCAGCTATTTGTGTTCTTACTCCAAAACCACAACAGCAGTGACCTAACTAGCCCTGGGCCTTGCCATTAGAGAGCTCCCAGTCCAGGTTCTGTGACAGCCCTGAGCAGTCAGCCTGGTATAGGAGCCCAGGGACTGGAGAAAGTCGGAGGAAAAGCCTCACCTGGCTTGCAGAAACAGTGCATCAGCTGAGGTGCATTCGTGGCAAAAGAGTGCATGTGTGACACCAGTAGGGGAGAGACCTCTGCACGGTCAAGGGGACAGGCTGCAGGCAGGGCAGATGGGGGCGGGAGTGGGAGCATCCTGGAAAACATCAGGGGAGTGAGGACCTTTGCATGGGAGCCATGGAGGAGTCTACGAAGAGGGGGATGAGGGCTGCCTCAGGGCTTTGAAAGTCCCCTGGCTGCATGTTGTGGAGGGTAGATTGGAGCAAGCCAGGACAGGGACTGGGCCTGAGGGGTCTGGGCTGGACCCGGGTGGTGGCATGGGGTGGCTGAATGAGCAAGGTCAGGACGATGGGCCTGTGGAAGTTTACGGTGTAAGACCATCGAGGTGCATGGCTGAGGAGCTCTGTCAGGGAGGAGGTCCCTGAGCCTTCCCCGTCTGTTCTTCTGGATTATCCCTGTTGGCTGAGGGCTCATTCTATAGCCCCAGTGCAGCCCTTCCTGTGGGTGGGTGGTTCCCCAGGGAGTCTAGTGGGTGCCTAGGCCTTCTGCAGGCCAGTCATCCCGAACATACCTCCCCCCAACCCCGCAGATGACAGCCTGGGCTCTCTGGACCTGGACCAGCGGACGCACTTCCCCCAGTTCTCCTACTCAGCCAGCATCCGAGAGTGAGCAGCTTGTTGCCACCACAGGACACATGCATGGCCGCCATCCACTGCTTGGGTGGCTTTTTAAAAAGAACTTTTTATTTTGCCTTTTTGGTTTGTGTCCCCATCTCTCACTCCCTCAAC